>JANZLD010000007.1:1713809-1725173 GCA_026413575.1 Erythroxylum carthagenense
ATTCAATCCTCTAAATTCAATTTTCTCATTCCAATTCCCTATTCGAAACTCATTCATACACTAATCACACAAATTTCTAATTTTTTTCCACAATTCAATCGAGAAATGTCATACATGTACGTATATTCATATACTTATGCCATCAATAATCATTTACCGATGACTATAGAAATTATGATACATGTAAAATTCACATTTGCCTGTACTTTAACCTTACCCGATCCAACTTTCAGATATACCCGTCACTTCGGTAACGGGATGTTACAGTGAAGGAGCAATCTCGTGGAAAAAGTGCCAAACAATATGTCATTGCTTCAGCCACTATGGAAGCATAATTTGTAGCTTGTTAAGTTAAGTCAACATACCCAGTGCACAAGGCTCCCCACTTTACGATGGTCTAGGGAGGGTCATTGATATACATAACTTTACTCTTGCATTTCTACAAAGAGGTTATTTCTGTGACTTGATCCTATGACCTTATGGTCACAAAGGAACAACTTTACTAGTTGTTATGAGGCTACAATTCATGCATTATAGCTGCAGAACTTTATTTCAGGGCTTAGGGTTGTCAACACAGTAAACAGGTCACTAAAAATTTATTGTGATAATTCTGTAGCAATTTTCTTCTCTAAAAATGAAAAATCACTTAGAGGCGCAAAACACATGAAATTAAATTATTTTGTTATTAAAGAGGAGATTCAGAAATAACGAGTATACATAGAATATACTAGGACAGCTCATGGTTGCAAATCCTCTAACTAAGGGTTTACAATCAAAGACATTCAAAGAAAATGTGCTTAGGATAGATCTTGGTTGTATTAATGATTGATAATAATGTTTGATGATGATGTTTTAACACTCTTGAGCTCAATAATAATATGTTTTTTAATTTTATATTTCTTAGTCATTATGTTTCTATATACATGATTGTTTGAATATGAAATTTGTACATATTTTCATGAGGAGTATATGGACTGTATGTTGTTTATATGCAACTTATGAATCTAATCATAATAAGTACTTAATGTAATGGTATATGGAATGGATTATATGAATATACTGTGTATGACCATTATAACCCACATTATGTGATTTATTGTGTTGAGGTACTTATGATGTTAACGGTTTATAAGATTTAATTTTTGTTTGCCTTATACTATTAAATGTAATGATGAAAAATCTAGCCAAGTGGAAAAACGTAAGAAATATGGCTTGATGTTATGACCCATTTTTTATAGGCCTATATTAAACTTGGTTTAGGGTTATCTTAATTTGATAGTATATTAAATCGTGACCATTAATTTAGTACTTGATGAATATATATGATTTAATGGTATTAGAGAAGTATATATATATTAGTCCTCCCTCTACCCTAATTTAAGAAAGTAGTCATAATATAATACAATACGAACATATTCGGCTATTCGTCAAGCTATCTGCTACCGAAATAGGGTTAAGTGAAATAAACTAGTTCGTAATTATTGAAAACGTTCTCTATATCATGTCGAATTCATCTCAAAATAAGTGATTCATTCACTTCATCTATGTGATTATTATTATATTCAAGATCTTAACGAGTATAAATGATTTACATATGATGTTTGTGTTCATGTTTGAATATTAAGTATGAAAACTTACGATATTAAGATGAGAACAGTCATCCCCATACTTTCCAATTCAAGATTCAAAAAATAAAGAACTCTTCGGATGAATTTATTTGTCCGGCTAGATTTTAGTCTACTCAAACACTTGCATCAAGCTACGTTTCTCTTAAAACACGTAAGTTGACTTGGAAATTGATCAGGACGACCCGTGAAATGGAATAAGCGACGGAAGGAACGTATGAAATTTCCAGGAGCTGGCTTCTATCGTTGACCAGCACTGGAAAGACTGTAAGACTTGATTGACTCTTCATTCCCCAAAGTCCTCTTCCTTCATTAGTCTCGTGATCACTGGTGTTACTAGACTTCTTGCAGCTTGCTATAAACGTGAAACGTCAGGACTTTCTGCTAAAGAAGTCAATAAAACGGAAGACTAGATTTGATAATGGAGCAAAAACGGCAATTTTCGATTGGTTCGTTAAATTTTATTTTCATTTTTTTCTTGACTCGAAAATTATTTCAGTATTAATTTTCGTTTTATATTGTTACCATAATTAGTCAGTATCGACTAATTGAATATTATTAAAATTTTTAATGTTAACTACTCATAATTTTTATGACTGTTGTAATTTGACCCCTTAATAATAGTTTAAAAATATTTTAAGGGTTGAAGTTATTTCTAAGACCAAATTATTTCTGAAGACAAAAGTATTTCAAAATTAAAAATAAAATAAATGTAACTTAACATTTAAATTATAAAATGATTTAGAAGATTTTGAGAATAAAATCTTATTTTTAATTTTTAATTTTATTTTACAATAAAAATATTACTTTCAAAATGAAATTTATTTTCAGAAAATTTAATAACTAAAATTAATTATATTTATCTAATTATTCGTTAGTATAAAGAATAATGAATTTATTTTTATCTAAAATTTAATATAATAAATATAAACTAAATATTATTTCTTAATTTATTATTATAGTAGAAATATTTTGAATATATAATATAACTACTAATAATTTGAGAAATAAAATAATTATATTTAGTATATATTTTAAATAGAAATTATTTGATTTTATACATTGTTATTTATCATAACATAATTTTTGATAACATTAGTATTTTCATTAAAATTAGGTACTGGATGATATATATGGAAATTGAAATGTATATTTTATTTTTAGTTAACAAAAAATTTATAAAATAATTGATAACTATCAATAAAACTTTTATGTTAGATAACCATCAGTTAATAAATAAATCAGTAAAAATACCTTTATTTTTATCTGTATTCGGTATATTTATTAATAATAAAAAAGCATAATTACATTTATTTTTTAAGAAGTAAATAAAATGATAAAAGAAAACCAAAAGGTTGCGAGAAAAATCGAACCACGAGGTCAAAGATAGGTCTATGGGAGCACGTTTATTCATTAGTAGGTAGCTTAATGTATGTACATATAAACTTGCAATGGATATGCTGAAAAGCGAGCAAAAATATATTTATTGAAAGAATAATGTTGATAATTAGTCGCATTCTTTTAAAATGGGAAACTTGAATTGATACGCTTTGGGCATGCAGCGGTAGAGGGAAATTTATGAAATTTGATGCGAAGAAGAGAGCAATAGGAATTGAAAGCAAATGATGTAATCTTAAATTCAGAATTTTTGTCACGCATAAACATTTCTTACACATATATATTTAATATCCTAAAAGACTTAATAGTTTGTCTTAGGATATATTTTTTTATTCAGTCAATATTTAAAAGAATATGTCTCATATATATGTAATGAGTGAATTTTTTAACCTAAATTTAATATTAAAAAATAAGGTATTAGTATAATTTATATTAAGGTGACAGTTTTTACTCGGAGATGGTATTCTTAAGGATCATGTATCATAAGAGTTCTTTTGAAAATTAAATTAATAGATTCAAAGAAGGGGCAAAGCCTTATAAAACATAGGAGTGGTGCAAGTAGTACATACAAATGACATTACAAGCACCAAAACATAAACAAGTGTACCAAAATAGTTTAAGCTATTACAATTGCTTTTGCGAAAATATTGCTTTTCTATCACACTTCATAACCCCCGGTACACAAATCCAATTTGAGAAGTGTGATGTTGCCTTTTGGCACAGAGCTAATGTATAGTTGTTTGATTATTTCCTCTTATCCTTTATCACCTATGATGAAGTTACATGCATTCTAGATCATATCTTAAAGCTTTATGGTACACAAGCACTAGAAAATAGATGGTCCCTTGAATTTGGTTTAGTGTAGTATAGAATACATTGAGGGTTAATAACAATTGAGGCTTTGACTCTATCCATGGTTAAAAGTCTATTCCTCTTTGCCATCCAAATGATGAAGGCGCTCTTTGAGTTGTTACCTATGAACCACACTAATTTGTGCCAAGGAACTTTGTGAGCAAGCTATTTGAAGAATTCATATGCAGTTTTGTTTGTGAATTGTCCTGAGCAATGTTTAGCTTGTATCATCTTATCCTTAATATCTAAGTTTAGATTGATAATTAGACAAAGCCCTCTATAACCAATCAAAACCATTTAGTCCAATGCATCATTGTTAATTGTGCATCAATTTATTGACTTTTTCATTTGGTTTTAACATATATCTCAACTGCAATAATTTAATAACACATAGAGTGATCCCTTATTATTCCAATTATCAAACCATATCCGTATGGATCTTCCATTCCTTACTATATTTTTAAATGTAAATCTTAGTTTCCCTTTAAGTTGTAACATGTTATCTAAGAGTAGTTCTAGTTACTCTACACTTCCCAAAACCATTGTTCCCGCAAGTGTTTGACTGTATATCTACTAAAACCAAATGTCCTCCATGTCAATTAGAAATTTACATGTCCTTTATTTCGTTTGAGGACAGATCTAGTTGTAGTTACCCTACACCTTCCAAAAAACCATGTGTTCTCCATGTCTATTAGAAATTTACATATCCTTTTTACTAATATAATTTTGTTTGAGGATATATCTAGTTGTAGTTACCTTACACCTCCCAAAAGCATTATTCCCATAAGTGTTTCAGTGTGTATCCACTAAACCCATAGGTTCTGCTTGTCTGTCATAGATTTTGATATCCTTTTTGCTAATATAATTTTGTTTAAGATGTGGATATACCTAATACTTAGACCACCTTGCACCTTTGACCTGCAAGCTTCAGTTTATGAAAGCTTAGCTCCAAAAGACTTGTGACAAACTTTGTTCCATAGAAATTTCCTTAACATCTTTCAATATCTTTAGCCATCTTCCTAGGAAGCACTAGATGGGATATCCAATAGTTATATAGGTTGCTCAACACTGATTTTATCAATTGGATTCTTCCTGTACAACTTAAAAAAAATTATACCACTTATTGAGTCTTCTTTCATCTTGATTAAAGAATCCTTATAAGAAGGTATTATTATAGTGATTGGGGCTCCTAGGTAGGTGAAAGGTGGTTGAATCACTCTTGTATTAGTAACCAAAGCCAAGTTCTCTGTAATAGGTTTCTCATCCTTGGATATCATTAGAAAGCTTTTTTACAAGTCCACCTCTATACCTGATAGCCTACTGAATTATTTGATGGAATTTAGAAGTATAAGGACTAAGGAAGCACCAAGTTTATTAAACATTAATAAGTCATTTGTAAAAGTCAAATTGTATAGTTTTAACTTACTACACTTCTTATAGAACTTGAATATATGGTTCTTTCTAATATTAGGGGGAGTAAGTCAAACTAACACTTCCATGAATATTAAGAATAGGTAAGGGGATAGTGGATCTCCTTGCCTGACTCCCTTTTTGCCCTTAAACTATTGAGTTTGCTCTTTATTGACTAGGATATTGTAGGATATTATTGTTAAGCATTTCTGTATCCAATTGATGAATCTTATTAGTATTCCAAAAACTTCAAGAGTGTGGAGTAGTAATTCTCTACTAACTGAGTCAAATGCCTTCTTAAAGTCAATTTTTAAAGAACATTACTTACCAATTCCTTTCCTTAAGTAGCCTTTAACATATCCTATACAAACATTATATTATCACCAATGTTCTAGCCTTGTATGTATGCTCCTTGTGCTTAACAAATGAATGGATCCAAAATAGGATTCAATCTAGACACCAACATCTTAAAAATTGGCTTGTAGAGAGCGTTAAAATAAAAGATTGTTATGAAATATCTCACTATGCTTGGATTTGATGAACTAGGAACCAAGCAGATGAAAGTTTGGTTTATTTCTTTTAACATTGCTCCACTGCTAAAGAATTTCAATATTGCACCATGGATTTGATGTTTGATCCATTACCATGATTGCTTCAAGAAATAAGTAGTTAGCCCATTAAGGCTTGGGGTTTTATTTGAGTTGAGTAATTTAAAAGTTTCATCCACATCCTTTGCTACAAAGCCCTTCACTATGCTTTATGCTTGCTTATAATTAATATCAAGTTCTAGAAAGAATCGTAGGGCCTGAGTTGAAGATTCACACTGTTCTAGATCCCAAAGAGGCTTTAAATAATTATGACCTTAATGATTTCCTGCCACCATATTCTTACTCCCTTTTTATTGTTAATGCAACATATCTTGTTCGTATTTCTCCTTTTAAATACAAATTTTAAGAAGAAACTTGTTCATATGTCCCCATTTTGCATCCATATAGTTATGGACTTTTGTTTTGTAATTGAGTCATTGGAATCTAGGGCTTGGCTATAATTCTTTTGAGATATTCTCTCTTTAGTCCTATAACTTTCATTTTTGGATCTCTGTATAAGTTAATTTGAGGTGTATCGAGTAATCTCATTGCCTTCTGAATGTTTATTTTATTGTTGCTCAAGATACTTCGTTGTAGTTCCTTGTGATTGTCCTTGATGATTTTGAGCTTTCTGAGGCATCTATATTGTTGATGCCCTTTATAATTGTATTAATTCCTTGCTCCATTGCTTCTTGGAACGTATCGCAATTAGTTAAGAAATTGAAGAACTTGAATGGATGTGTAAGATTATATAATTCAATAGGATAATGACCAAATATTAATGCACTATTGAAAATGGCACTACAATTCTCAAACTTTATCATCCACTTTTAGTAACCAACTCCTTATCTAATTTCCTTCTTAGAAACTAATTTCCTTATTTTTTGTTGTAACCAAGTTAAGTGATTTTTTTTCATATGCTCAATCAGTAACTTTAATTTTTTGCATATAAGAATGAAACTCTTTATAAGGAGCTTTAAAATCAATTCCACCTTTAGATTTATATTTATACGGTGTATAATTAAAGTCTCCTATGATAAAACATGGTTCATTGAGACTTGAATTGATATCACATAGATCCTACCAAAGTGAATTTCTTTGAATAACAATATTAGTAGCTATAAAAAGCTCATGCATACCTATTGGTGTGTAGGTTTGATTATCATCCATATATAGATAGCTTGGGCATTAGATTTGTGTAAGCTAACTTCTAATATGTTAGGATTATAAGCTACTAGAATCCTCCCATTCTAGTGAGCTCTATGGCTAGTAATCATGATTTGATTATTAGGTATGAATGAAAAATGCCTACATTTATTCTCTTTGATCTTAGCTTCCAAAAGGCGAAATATAATTTGTTGTATTCTACTATAGCTTAATACTTTTTTGGGGCTATTTAAGCCCCTTACATTCCATACTTAGATTGAAATTTAGTTATGGATATGGCTTCAATCCTTTTGGACTTTTTTCTTCCAATCTTCTCGGCACAAGTGTATAGTTATTAGGGTCACTCCTTCCATTTTCTTCACCCATTAGCTTTATACTCCCTTCAGTAAGTTCTTCAGCCTTAATGTGTTCCTTATATTGTGATTCTCATATGCTTTCCCCACATTGCCATTGTGATTAGTTTCAACCAATTTTATAGCCCTTTTACTCATAAGATTTACCTTATCAAATATATGGGAAGTTACCTTTGTTCCGTCAGCTTCATTAATTTAGGACTATTGTCTAAATTATGCACTTCTAGTTGATATGCTTCATTTCATATTTGCAAGGTCACATTTGTTTGGTTATCCAATGTCATGGACTTGCTTTTATTTTTCTCCATTAGATCATCTTGATCTCCTCTCTCAAATACTTTATTTATTGGTTTCCATTCAGCTTTACCCTTATTTTATGGCTTTTATTAGTATGTCACTGAGATTGAAGTTCGTACCATGTTCCTAGACACATCCAATCTTTTGAGTTTTAACACCTCAGGTAATGTTTTGTTAATTTCAGCCTTACTAAAAATCCTTACATACCCAATTCTACTAATTACACTTATGCTTTCTTTTATAAACAAAAGGTTTTCTAATTGAATTTCCAAATAGCTTAATTTAATTGTTCTACCATATTCTAGAGGAATATTGTGGAAATGAGCTTACATTGGGATTATTTTGAGCTTGCTCCTATCAAGCTCCATTCCTAGCTTTTAGTTATGCAAAATTATTAGGTTGTCATTTTAGTGTCAAGGCCAAGCTTAAAAACTTTAATAGATTGCCTTTAAGAAGAAGGTGAGGATGAAGAATTGATAAGGACTTTATCTAAATCAAAAGCTGACCATTTTCCTTTTAACTTAAGTTTTCACTTAAAGCACCTTACTTCAATACGTCGAATTGGTGGTAGGGAAGACCATATTCTAGCTTCCTTAAGAGATAGAAGATATGTAAGCCAATTTTTAGTTGGGGGTGTTATTCCCAACTACTTAAGACTAAGTTTTCCTCCCTTGAACCATTCGAGGAAGTGTTGAGTTCCTAAGTAATGGAGTTTTAACATTGGACTAATTACCCATCAAAGAAGACTCTCTAAAGTTGGGGGAACCAATTTCTTTAAGAGTGGATTTATAATTTGGGGAGATGAAGATCTTCTAATAAATTTATCAGTTTAAGGCTTGAGCTTATAAACAGAAGCACTGGTTTCAAAAAGGAATGGTAAACATTAAGGGCAAAGTTAAAAGAGTTAGTAGATTGTCCCTAAAGACAAAAGTGGAAGAGCAAATCAGTTCGAGGAACAAGGGTGATGAAGAAGGATTAATAAAGAACTAGATGAGTAGATGGGTAGAAGATAGTAAGGAGAAGAAGGAAAAATTGCAAACTGGTAGAGTGAGGAATTAGAGTGTAAATCTAAGAGCTTTTCTGTAGGTAAAATTTAGGTGGGAGGAAGAAGAGAGTTTCTCTTTCCTACTCATCTCATCAACACCCTCTCTTTCCCCCCCACTCCCTCTTGAGATGCATTTATATTGATATTAAATATACTTAGTATTGGTCTAGTTTGTATTGAAATATAATATTCTTTCCATTCAGTTAATATATTCCCATTTAAAAGTGTATGTCTTCCTTATCTATAATGAATGATGATTTTTTAACCTTAAAATGGTATTGAATATATAGAGTATTGGAATAGTTTGTATTTGAGCATGGATTGGAATTTAGAGATGATATTCTCATTTTCATAAATATTGTTACTAATTTCAAATCTGTGGTATTAACTTTTATTTAGACTAGTGTTATTAAATTTATTGCATATTAGTATAGTTTGTATTGAACCATGGTCTTCTTTATAATTAGTAAATATTTTCCCATTAAAAAGTGTATATCTTGTTCATTTGTAATGAATGATGATATTTTAACATCAATATGGTATCAAAAAAAAATAAATTACTAAGTGTAGTTTGTATTGACATAAGGTATGATTTGTACTCATAAATGGTATTTCAATTATAATATGTACTTGGTACTTATTTTTTATGACTGTTGGTACTTTTTGTATATTACACAACTATTACATATATTAACTACTAGTATAATATCTATTGAGTTAGATGAATATCAAATGGTATTTCCTTCTATATATGTAAGGTTTGTAATGTGTCATCTTCTTCCTGATTCTTCTTTCGAAAACTATCTTTCACTCTTCCTATGAAATTAATAAATAAATATATTATGAATAAATAAATAAAACAAGTTCTTGCAATTAAAAGTTGAAAAAATAGAGTCATAATGTCCACCTTCAAGCATAAAATAATATGAACGTCCTTAATGAAGATAGAAGAAAGGAGAAGAAAAGGATGTCAACAAAATAATGAACGGAACAACTATGTTGTAAGGCAAAAGTGGTTGTTCTCAACTTTAAGTTTGATCAAGTAGATCAATAACTTTTGTGAAGATGAAGGGAAGAATAAGAAAGCATAATGTAAAGATGAAAGAGATGGTGGAAACAACTTTATTTTTAGCATAATTAACATATTTACTTTTACTAATTAGAACATTATTTATTATATTTTTATTCTACGTGGTACAACAATTGACTGCAAAACATTTTCTAATATAGAATTCAATGCAAAAAAGGAGAAGGCAATAAGAATTGAAACGATAGAAACCATGCCTTTTTTCTTTGCACGTACTCTAAAGTTGTCTTATGGTGTTACATCTACTATTGGAGCAATGTCAATCATACAAATGGAATAGTCTTGGTATGAGTTATCAAGAAAGCTAAGGATCTCAAAGAAAATGAAGAGCTTTTCAAAACTGCTTTCATTTCATAAAGCAACTCAATTTGGAGAAAAAGAAATAACATACTATACAAAAGTGAAGCTACGAGAAAGCACCAATTAGTTGACAATACTCTAAATTAGATTAGAGAGATCATGTTAGCAAGGAATGCACAAAGCAAACATACTCCGAATATGAAGCTGTGATGGAATCTTTAAGAACTTGATATTTTACTCTCATGAAATAATTTACTAATCATGAGCAAGCTTTAAATGACTCTTATTGTGATGGTATAATACCTTTGCTAGTTTTAATAAAATCTTTCATTCATCTTTCAAAAAATAAGAATTAAAAGGAAAAGATATTTTGTCATGTGTAAATTACTAATATTTAAAAGTTATACTCTTCTTGCAAATGTTTATATTTAATATCATGATATACTTAATATATGGTTAGGAATCGTAAGATATCTTTATGTGTATGCATATACCTAGTTTATACTGTCCGAAACAACTGAAATACCAAATCCAATATACTAAATATGATAAATGGTCATTATCGTGGATCAAGAGATGAAAGAGTCAGCACATTAGGTGAAAATTGTCGAAAGTTGCTTTGTGAGGAAGGGACATTTGCTTCAACCAGCTCTCTCTCAGTGAAGAATCCTGGTTGCTTAGGTTGAGCTAAGCTACCCTCCCCACTCATCATGTGAACCACTGAAGACATGCTTGGCCGGTCTTCAGGACTTCGTTGCACGCAAAGTAAAGCCACTTGTATTGTTTGCAATATTTCTGATTGGTTGCATGAAACTTTTGCTGGTTCAGCAACCAGTTCTAAGGACCTAGCCTCTTGATGTAATCTCCATGCCTAAACAACACCAGAAAATATAAAACTGAGTTGCTAATTCACTGGATTAGATTTTGGAAATGTAAACCTTAGCAGACAGACAATTACATGTCCAAGAAGGTTAAGTTGGTGGTCGGGGTGAGTGAATCCTCTGTTTCTTTGCCCGCTTACTATTTCTAAAACCATCACCCCAAAACTGAACACATCTGATTTTACCGAGTAGATGCCATCAACTTGATATTCTGGTGACATATAACCACTGCAGGATATTCATAAGCATTAGATCAAATTCGCAAAAAATAAAAAACTTGTGTATGTGTGTTTTGTGTTTTCATTTTCCCTTCTTTGCATACTCACTATGTTCCCACTACTTTCTTTGTATTTGCTTCAGTT
>JANZLD010000007.1:1734527-1751612 GCA_026413575.1 Erythroxylum carthagenense
TCTGAGGACTGGACGTAGCCCACGGTTTGGGGTGAACCAGGATAAATCTTTGTGTCTATTACTCTTACTCTCTATCTTTATTTCAGATTCAAGTTTTATCATTACTTAGATTGTATATCTAGTATTCAATAGTTTTTGATTACCCTACGTTTGAAAAATTCTATAAAGAATTTTATTTCATACAAACAGTTTTTGAAAAGAGTTAAAAAAAAGGGGGAATACACAATTCAACCCCCCTTCTAGTGCATTCCAAATATCATTTTCTAAGTGTTGTATTAACGTGTGATTCACTTCAAAAGCTGGATTAATCTAGACTAAATTGGACAAAGTTGTCTTCCAAAATGTTGTAGTTTATCTTTCTAGCTTTCCAACAGTATATAGTATGAAATTTTTGGACATCGGAGTCGAAAGTTATGATCTTTATGAGTGGAGATGTTCAGGAGTGTATTTTGTTTCGTCTTAAGTTGACTCTGCTTCGTCTTAGGTTGACCTTTTACTTCATCTTAAGTTGACTCTACTTCATCTTAGGTTGACTTCTGGTTCTTCTTAAGTTGACTCTGCTTCGTCTTAGACTGACCTTCTGCTTCGTCTTAGGTCGACTTCTGCTTTGTCTTAAGTTGACTTTGCTTCGTCTTAGGTTGACCTTCTGCTTTGTCTTAGGTTGACTTCTGCTTCATCTTAAGTTGACTCTGCTTCTTCTTAAGTTGACTCTGCTTCGTCTTAAGTTGACCATCTGCTTCTTCTTAGGTTGACCTTCTGCTTCTTCTTAGGTTAACCAGAACATCTTCTTATGTTGACTAAAACTTTATCTGGTCCATTTTTAACCCTATAGATGATCTAATTTATCTTTGATGAAAGTTGTATATCTTGAGGCTCTCTTTCGAACCATCTAAAGAGCACCTTAATCTAACATCTTTAAGGAAAGTTATGGCAATTTTTCCAATTTGCCTTATTCTTTATCTATAGATGATAGAATTTTTCTTCAAGACCTTAATGAAAATTGTAGATCTTGAAGTTCTCTTTCGAACCGTTTAAAGAACACCTTAATCAGATATCTGGAGAAAAAGTTATGCAAATTGTCCCGAAATAGGTTCAATATGATTGAGTACAAAACCTTGTTTGATTTCCTTTGGTCATAACTGCGTCAACCGACCTCTAAATGAGATGATTCTTGTTTCTAAACAAACTAGAGACACAGAGCTACAAATGATCTGAAGGAATAGAATTTTAACTCAGTCACTAAGACTTAAAATTTTCAGGATGGAAGTTGGGTATAATGTATTGTTCTAGTTTAATAACAATTTGAAAGGTTGGCCCTACTTCTTCTTAGAATTCTAAGCCAAATTGAATGATTTTGGTGTCATTAGAACCTTAAGAACATGGGAAACCAATGTTTTGAAGAAGTTAAATTGTAATTACAGTTTGAAGTTTCCTAAAATCTTTTCTGAAATTGGAGAAATGAGTTTGTTTGGATGTTTGACTGGTGTGGGTGCCACTCACGTGGGATGATGACTAATGAGGGCTCTTTGAAATAAGCCTATAGGGCAATATGCTCACATTTTATGACTCCAAATGTTGGGTTCCAGAATCTGGGGTCCAACAGAAAATGAGATATGAAAAGGTTTAAAAGCCTTAAAAATGAATATTAATTGATTATGACCGAAATATTTTTGGGCTTATATTTTTATAAGCTATTAATTAAATTATTATTTAATTAGTCTTAATTTAGACTGCTAGAGATGACATCTAAGTGAACCTTTACTAATATATGTAAGGTTAGAGAAAAGCCAAGTGGATGCTACTATTGTTTGGGGAGTTTGTATCTACTCGCTTTGGAGGGAACAAAATCTTCGACACTTTATGAACAAATCCTCAACTAAAGAATGTCTGATTACATTAATCATCACTGAAATTCAGAAGCTTGTTATGCTAAAGAAACTACAACTCAGTTGTAGCTTAAATATTGGCTCCTCTCTATGATTATAGTTGACAGTGTAAAACTCCTCCTAGGTTTTAAGTTCTAAGTGTCTTTCTTAAGGCTATTTTGTTAAGGGTGTTTCCTTAAGTATCTGCTTGTATGACTCTCTCTTTTATTAATTAATTTATTCCTTTTCTTTTTCCAAAAAAAAAGGTGGAAGATATTGGCATATAACACCTAAAATGAAAAAGACAAGAATGACATCATTAGTAGAGATGTGAGCAAAGAGCACCCTTTAGCATACTTCTAGTTAAAAGGAATTATAAATGATTAAATCTCTAGATGTGTATAAAATAAGTGCATATTTTCTTAAGTATTTTACTTAATTTGCATGCACAATTATAAAACTATATTGCAAACTTTTAAAAGATATTTAAATTTTGTTATGTCATATGTTATAGTTAACATATGTTATAGTTAAATGATTAGTATGTGTGTTGAAATAAATTTTAAGTCGTTATTAAAGATATAAAGATAATAAATACTTATATGAATTTTTATAATTGCAAATTACCAACTAATGATCACTTTTTGCCAACTGAATAATATTAAATACTACTAAAGAAGGGATGAGACTTGAATATTCTTAGGAGGATTCATTACCTAGGCACTAGTTATCCAATATTGAATTAATCTTTATGTTAAGTTTGTCTTGATTCATTATTATGTTGAGTTTTATTTTATTCTAATTTTAAATTAAATCATCTTCTTAATCGATAGTTAGATAATAGAAAAAATACCACTATTAGTACTTGTAATCCTTATGGGATTATCATGTTCTTACTAATGCTTGCTATAACTACATTATACACTTATAATTTAAATAATTAAAATTACAATTCAGTCATATATAAAGGAGATATAAAAGTTATTCTAGTCATATATTATGATGACAACAAGATGCATAATTTGATCTATAGATACTATTAGTGAAACATCAATCTTTAGGGATCATAAGCAATAACTAATCACCCATTATGATGAAAGTGATGATTGGCAAGGCTTAACCAATGCTTCTCCAAAAACACCTATGTCAAAAGAAAGTATTTAAGCATTTATTTTTTTAGGATACTAAGATAAAATAGACATTAAGAGGGGTTTAGGCTCTATGAGCCCTTATTGTAATATTTTGTGTCAGATTTCCTTTTATTATTAAACTTGAAAACCTCAACAGTTAAGGTCTAATCCTCTTAAGAGGGATGCTAGAGATTACCATAAAGTTATTTCCAAGATCAAAAGGCACTACCAAAATAGGAGAAGATGTGCTTTGGGTGTTAGTTAAGACTTAACAAATAGTTAAAGTGTCTTGCTATGGAGATTTAAGCCTTAAGGAGGTGCTCATTTTATTAATTATTTTACGGTATTAGCATTAGGGTAAAATCCTTAAATTTACTTCCCCACTAAAGGAAGGAGGGTAAGGGCATGGTTCAAATACTTTATTATTATACTAGGGAAAATGGGGGTAGTGTTTTGCATAATAGGTTAACCTATAAGTTCTTTAATTATGTCCATTCCCATTAGTTCAAAGAAGTCTCTTCTTTTAAATAATCTGCCAATGACTTTCCATTTCTTCCTTTTTTGAATTAAGAAGGGTCTTCATTGCTATGAGACTCTTATTAAGATTTCAAAACGTGTTTCATTTATTCCTAGGTGCATCTAAACAATTGTATCAGGTAATTTTTGCTTCAAATCGACCATGATATAGAATTTAGCATAACCAATCCTCTTCCTAGAAGTTGTAACTTCATCCATAAAAAATTGTTCTATCCATAAAGTTGGCCAGGTGACTTAAACACCCTTTGGACTAGCACCCTAATGGCATCTTATAAATGTTAACCTAAATAACAACTTAGTTATGCTTATCACTTTCTAAGTTGATAAATAATTTCTAAAGGTAAATAAAGATTGGAATTTTATTGCAATGCCAAGGGCCAACTTCAATGATATTGTGAGCTAAAGTCTTAGAATCAAAGGTAATTAAAAATAAATTATTTCCATTTAAAGGAAATTTGTTTAAGCCTAAACTTTTCCAATTATAAGATGCCCAAGAGTTAATGGGAGGGAAGGTATGTCTTTTCCCTAAGAAGATTCTTACCATGGTTGGAGATTAAGAACTTGCACCTACTTTTAAGATTTCCAAAGGAACCATCTGAGATTGATGGAGGGAAATATTGTATATCAACTTAAGAAGAATCTCTCTAACTACTTGTTTTGAATTAAGTTTTAGATTAGGCTCATCAAGAGGTTGGATCGAGTGAAGAAGAAATATAAGTTGGAGGCAATAAAGAGTCTGAAGTATCAACAAGTGACGAGTCTGTTGGGACCATATATTAAGAAACAAGAACAAAAGGAGATGTATTTGAAGAAGGCTAAGAAGCAAAGAGAGGAATAAGAGGAAGGGGGTGGTGAATTTAGAAGGGTTGGAAGAACTAAAAGAATGGTAGGAAGCAAATGGGCCATTAGTAAAAGAAGGAAAGACAGGTAGGTTAAGAAGGTTAATATAGTTTGGATCTAACAGGGAGGTAGATGACATAGTACTAAAAGGATCAAAGAACTAACAACGAAGCAAAAAAAAATTAAAAGCCATTCTAAAAATGATAACTATACCAAAAGAGATGAAAAAAGACAATAATATCACAGGTTAAACAATGAAAAAGGAGAAACAAGTTGATAAAGATGAAGAGAGTTGAGAGAGGACCCAATAGTAGACACGAGAAATGAAGGAGAAATAAAGGCAAGAGGGAAGAGCAAAAGCAAGAGAAAACACTAAAAAAAGGATAAAAAAGAAAACACATAATGGAATATGTCCAAAGGAAAAAGAAAGGTAAAGAACTTGAATTTCTATAACAAGAGAATAGATTTAGAGTATGATAGAAAATCAATTCGAGGAGAATTGAATGGATAGATAAATAAAAGCAAGGGCATCACGCTCCTATTTTGTTAGCGTATTTATATAATAGGATATTTCTATATAATAATTACTTGAGCTTTGTTATTTTAAGTTTTAAATTACTTACAAAATTTATTAGAATAATAGTTAGTTTTTGAGATTGAAAATGAACACATGAATACAAATATTTAAATTAGTATAAATTTATATTAATTAAAAGGCAATTTCTAAAATTAGAATTTTTTCTTAATTATGAATTAGAACTCTATTAAAATTATTATATTTGAATTTTATAAAGTTATATAAGGAATTAAAGTATTTAATTCTATGCAAGAAAGTCAATGATAAATTAAAAATGATAGTCTAAAATTATTAAACACAATCTGAATAAAATAAACTACCTCATCAAATTTTCTACATCATATCATATCGTATAGACCTTTTTATTTATTATTTTTAATAAAAGCAAACTTATGATTGATAATTATACTTTCAATTATACTTTAAGATTGTAAAAGATGAAACATATATAGATAACTTTGAAGTATTAAAAATTTTCTTTAGATTATATAAAGGTAATAACAAAATTAATTATTTTAAATCAAAAGATAATAAATATTGTACTTAAATTATAGTAATTAAGCAATAAAATTAAATTAAACTTAAAATCAAATTATGAGAATTTGGTGAGTTAATATGTATGTATGTATGTATCATTCAATCTCGCTTATAGTCTTAACTATAAAAAGAAAGCTAATAAAAAAAAGGCGAATGAAATGGCTTTGCATACCTTTACTTGAAAAATTGGTCTGAGTTTGACTAGGTGAGTTCAGCGGTGGGTTGACTCGATGGTCATTCCCACTCTTAGGGCTTGACGTCGGACTGATATGTGGCTGAGTCTGACGCCTGATAAAGGGTGGGTACAAATAAGATAGTAGTTAATAATCTAAATAATATTTCATTATTTAATCAGCATTAATGGCATGATATGTGTTATAAAAGTCTTTTAGACACTAAACTTATACCAAAGTTGCTCCTACACATTTGCACGACAACCTTGCATAAGTTTTTTTTAGGAAGACTAAGCCTTCCCCATAAGATCATCGAACAACAAAACTTGTTCTTGAGCACCTCAAAACCTTTGTATTATTTAACTTTCACACTTAATTAAGCAAACTACAAAAGCAATAAGTAATCAAAGGAAACAATAAACACACAAAAGATATGACAAAAGCCTACCTTTATTACTTCCCTTAATATATATATATATATATATAAAGGAATACTCTCTCTTAATGTGTGCTCTCTCTATTGAGGAGCAAGGCTCAAATGAGTTATATGTAGGGTCCATTAAGAACTTAGCATTACACAATGTCTAAAACTTTACCAAAATTCACACTATGCTTTATTTAACCTACTAAGTTTACTTTGAAGCTCTTGCAAATCTTCCTCATATGTGAGATCCAACTAAGCTTTAACCCAATATCCATTTTAAGCTAGTTGTGAACTATTATCTTTTTGTCTTGCATCCAAATCTTGTATCTCGTTGAAGATTTTTGTCAAAATGCACCAATGCATGTCAATGCTCACCTACTCTTGAGTTTTCTTCAATGATGTCCATTTTTCCTTACCTACTCATAATTCTTTACCTTATTTCGTCAACCTAAGTGCCAAACATTGGCTAAGAATCGCTATCACTTATAAGATTCCATAATTTGGACTTAGGGGTCTAACAAATCACCCTTACTGGAAGAACTCGACACTCTTGTTAAAATAATATGTGAACACTCCTCTAAATGTGGTTCCCTCGAAGACTCCTTAGTCGTTGGCATATCTTTAATGTACCATTTTCTCTCTCCATCGGGTTCACATTTTC
Source organism: Erythroxylum carthagenense (assembly GCA_026413575.1). NCBI lineage: Eukaryota > Viridiplantae > Streptophyta > Magnoliopsida > Malpighiales > Erythroxylaceae > Erythroxylum > Erythroxylum carthagenense. The sequence continues at coordinate 1,741,272 of JANZLD010000007.1, forward strand.
TTTTGTTCGGATGCTCCTTAACATGGCCAACTATGCCCAACATAACATAATTATTGAGGTAGACTTCTTCCATCTGTTCCTCACTTCCTTCTCCTTGATCCTTTATGACCATGAAATTCATTTTCTCTTCACTCACCTTCCGTTTTGGGCATTCACGAGCAAAGTGCAGCCTTTCACAAATGAAACAACTAATATATTGTTTTGTTTGTTTCTTAGACTTACATTGAGAAGATTTATATACCTACTCCTTACCTTTCTCTTAGTCATTCTGCATCCCAACATTTTTTTTGCCTTCATTAATACTTCGAATAGGTAGTGGCATTTATAAATCAACCAAGCTATCTGTAGCCACTATAAAACTTGGGATGTCTATCACATTCTGCCTCTAAAGCTCCATTTATGCCCTACCTTGCAAATTGCTTATGAGGTTGAATAGCTTGTCTTCCTCAGACATGTTCTTCACACCCAATATCAAATATGTGAATTTCCTCATATACTCCTGTATCGAGTCGTCTTTCTTCAATCGATTCAAAGCTTTGCTCATGAGCTATAAAGTGTTGTTAGGTAGGAATTGCTCCGTTAGTTTCTTCATTTTCTCCTTGGGGCTTACCTGTACTAATGTCATTAAAGTTCTCATTCTCCACCACAACTTTTCATCATCAACTAAGTACATTGCTATGAATGACACCCTTTTTGTTTTGGAAACTTTTTCCACTCCAAAGTATTTTTCCACATCTTATAAGAAAATTTTGAGTTTCTTGGCACTCTATTTGCAAACAAAAACTTGTAGTTCACTCACCTTAAGCATAATGCTCTCAACAAGTCCCACATATTAGGTAGCAATTGCACGCTTGAGGAGTATAATCTTCAAATTAGCTTCCTCTTATGCCTTCATCAAATCAACAACTTAATCTTGAAACACTTGGATCTGCCTCTCTAAGAGCTCAAAACGAGATGGATATATGGGGACGACTTCTTCACTGGTAGGTAAAAGACCGATGTGTGTTTTCACCCTTTAAACATGCTCAATTAAATGTTTGCCTCCTACTATATGAAAATTTGGCTCTAATATAAGTGATCACAAAGGCCTTATACATGCCAAACTTATCCTGAAGTTGTCTTTACACCTTTGCAAGACAATCTCACTTAAGTCCATTTAAGCAAGACACAGACTTTCTCATATGATCGTCGACCAACGAAACTTGTTCTTGAATGCCTCACAACCTTCAGAATGTTTAACTATCACATTTGAGTAAGAAAACCATGAAGCAATAAGCAATCAAAGGAAACAATAAAGCATATAAAAGATACGAAAAATGCCAACATTCATTACTTCACTTAAAGTATAAAAGGAATGGTCTCTCTCATTGTGCTTTGTCTATGTTGAGGAGCAAAACTATAATGAGCTACATATAGGCCCCTGTGGCTTAATGGCGAAGTTACAAATCATAATCTTAATTGAATTAAAATTGCCTAGATTACAACAACTCTTATCAGATTACATCATACTAACCAATTGAATGATACCACCTCCAAATAAAACTCTATCTAATTGAATATTGTCACATCACAACTAAAAGATAAGAGATTAAGTTGAATTATGAAAGATATATTCATATCCACAAAGATCTCTACTATTTTCAAATCATCCTATTAGATGGAATTGACACGAGATAACATTTGTGCATAATTATAAAGGTATTGATCAATTTTATTATGTATTGAAAGTTTCTTACTTCACATTCATAATATTAACAACTTGGCTCATTTACATGCAAACTATTATTATTTTATTAAAAACTTATTTATGATAAGAATTATAATTAATAATAATTAAAAATTAGTTATAAAGATTTTCCTTTTCTATTTGACTGCCCAAAAAAAAAAATAGTCATAAAACTTGACACGACGCATTCAGTGTTTCAATGCTCCGAAATGGTAACCATGGCCGGGAGTTTGGGCCTTCAGACTGAAATTAAAATTTTAACAAGACGCAGGCACCAACTGAAATCTGGCATCAAATAGGAATCGTCCGTTATTAATCCATACGTTACCTTATGGTCGGAAATGGGCAGAACCTAATGTGATAATCGGCGTCGGCACAAGTGAAAGTGTTATTCCTATCATCGTACACGTAGCTATAAGCTGTCGGGCAGGCGATTTTTAAGATAGCACTGTAAGAATTAGACCGGCAAGCATGTGGTGTCGAGTATGCTCCACTACAGGCGCTCTTACACCCCACTACATCTCCCTGTCCCCCAGCCACCATCATGAACTCCGGTGGGCACTCACTGTTCAAGTCAATGACACAACCTACGGTCTCACAGCCCTCACTAGAACCACCATGTGGTGTGATTATCATTGGGAGGTTGTAGCCGTACACTAGGCTGACATCGTAAATGTGGAGCCCGTTACTACCATTGAGAGCGAACTCTGCGACCGTGACTGGACTTTTAGGACTGCCACCAGAGCATTCTAGATTCGCGGAGCCGCAGTCGCCAGTGACGCAACTGAAGTTTCCATTGGTTGAATTTTGAGTGCCGAGAGTCCGACCCCATACGCGACCACTCCAGCTGGTTTCCACAGAGATTACTTTAGCTTCACCCGGCCGGAGAGAGAAGCCAGTGGTCGAAGGTTTAATTGAGTTGCTAGCGGTCCAAATTCCCGGCCATACATGGTCGGTGCAGTTGTTTACGAAAGTAAGCGTGGCGGAGTACGCTAAAGGAGTAACTGAAATTTACAATTTAAACATCAGAACCGAGAAATCGTCAAAACACGAACTTTTGAGAGAAAACTTTTCTTACTTGAAGAAAGGAGAAGGAATTTGAGGTAGAACATAAAAATGATAATTTGAGGAGTTGTGCACGACGAATGGGAAGGATTGTGCGCAGAGACCTTGGAGACATTTCTCATTGTCTCGGAGGATTCCATACATTGAAGTTGAACAAGGAAAACTATGGGGTAGGGGGACTGAACTGTATACAAAGGGAGATACCGAGAAGAAAGAAAAGCACTAGGATGAGCACAGCTATACCGAAACAGTAGAGAAGTTAAAAGAATAAGAAGAGCAAGAGCTATACGCCTGCATCAAAACTTTGTGGAGCTAGGTCAAGTTCAACTCGAAACTTCGGCTTCACAGTTTTATGAAGCTATGTTTCCCTTAAAACGAGTGAGTTGACTTGGAAATTGACAGAGAAGACCCGCGAAATCCGTGAGGAACATCTGAAATTTTCGGGAGAGACATTTGCTAACATTGACTCCTCATGTTTCCACCATAGTCACCGCAGAAGACGATTGAGAAGCTTTATTGGGGTCCACAAGTTTGAAAATACCAATTTATGTATAACGGAGTGCAAGGGGAAAACTCGGAATTGGACGTGAAATAAGGAAAGAAACAGGAATGCAAGCAAATGATGCAATTTCGTTTGTTACTCAAATTCCAGCTTAAGCAATAAGCTCATGATCTTGTCCAAGAACGTTAAGTTGGTAGTCCCGGTGACTAAATCCTCTGCTTACTATTTTTAAAACCATGATCACAAAAGCAAATACATCTAATTTTACATAATAGATGCATCAACTGCATATTCTGGTAAGATCAAATAAAAACACATCTATAGGTGGATATAGTTCCTTTTAGAAATTGAAGTAATAAATTAATTACCAAAAAACGACTCAAAATTACAAATGCTAAAATTAAGGCATATAAATTTGTATTAGGGAGCTGCAACACAATGCCTTTTATCCAAGTAACTACTTGTAAGGTGTGAAGTTACAATCCACTTCTGTGCTTGTTACAAGGATCATTTCGATTTATAGCATTAATGTTGGTCTGCACCTGAAGTGGAGATCATTCTCGAGCTCTCTAGTCCATTGCTTGCTAACATATAGTTAGATATTCTGCTTAAGTGAAACGCCGAAGGACTCTTTAATTCTTGAGATTGTTGAGCAACAAAATAAGTCAATATCTATCTACTTTTTCCTAAAAATTCTTAGGTTATGTTCTCTCCGGATTGCATACACATACGAAGCAAAAGGTTATTTTGAATAATGTGTAGTCTTTCGGTGAGAGATGGGTGATGGAAGTGGCTCATTGAATTATTTTTTCTTAACTTCCTTCTTCTAAATGGCTTCTATATTAGCTTTGTATTATACATTATAATGTATTTGAGAAGTGGCATTGGAAAAATAGGTGATCCATAGTTTCTTTCTCGTTAAGGACACACAAAGAACTGGTGAGTTAAACTCGTGTGATTTTTTCAAGTACGTTTAGCTTATTTTTAAAGCTAGGCAGGTCCAGAAAGCTACTTTTGGAGGGTTCTTTTTCAATCAAACTAGGTTGAACCAATGAACTTTCTAAGCTGGAGGCTTGCATAAGAGATGAAAGGATTTGCTAGTGAAGATTCCAAATGAATGCTTCTACCATATCACCCTATCTTCAATATGTTAAGATGAAATATAGTTAGAAAGAGCTTCAAAAATGTTTTTTCTCAAGAAAGTAAATTTGAAAATATATTAAGAATAATGAAATTGAGTTACAAAGGATCACACTTTGAAAAGTACCTCATTAACACCCTATACTACTCTCCACACACTACATTTCTGCTTCTAAATTACTAAGAGAATGAAGTTACATTAAGCTGGAAAACAAAATTTCTAGATTCTCCATGAAATGGCTAGTGTTGTGTTGTATTTCCATGCAAATTAGTTGATGATAAATTGTTCCCTTATGCTTGCAACTATTCAAGCTAACAATGTGGTTAATTTCTTCATCTTACTTGTAGATCTCCTGGAGTTTCTTTCTTTCCAAATCTCCCGAAAACAGTTAGTCATTGTCACCAAATAGGCTTTCTTATCCTCCTCAGGTCTTGGATTCTTCTGTATCCATTGGCTAATGTTGACTAGTCCCAAAAAGTTGTTATTATATTAGCAAAGTGATCCTCTTTATTATTTTCTTGGAGATGCCACATTGGAAGAATAAATGGGCTTTAGTTTCAACCTCTAAATTACATAAAACTCAAGTTTTGGGTAAGGATAAATAATTCAGTTTATCCATTATGCTAAGCTTGTTCAACATTGCTGACCATAACAAAAAGATGGCACTTTCCTTAAGACTGCTATTCCAAACCAATATGCTCCATTCTACCTTAGAACCAATCCCATAGATAAGCTCATTGGTTTTCTTGTTTGCTAAGTTAGCCACGAGTATATTATGTCAATGATATATGTCCACATTTTCAGGATTTAAAAGAAGAATAGTTAATCTATTCCTCAGCAGTAGTTTTCATTTTCCTTAAGCAAGTTCACCTTGTTTTTCTGAGAAAAGCTGACCTTACATGTTGATTATGTAGGACAACTTCTTGATTAGTCTAATTATCAAACCATAAAGAAGATTTATCTCCATTCCCTACTTTACAGGTTACATTTGGTTCCATTAAGACCCTTAAGTTCAAAATCTGATTAAAGAACTAGGAGGAATTGGGTTTAGGGACCAAAAACTAGAGGTTGTTTCTTTTGAGAATGTAGCTATGAGGCCACTTGATGCCTAATGATTCCTTGTCTATTAGGATTCTCCATATCATTTTTAGCATTATAATTTTGTTGCTACTATTTATAGCCTTTAATCCCACTCCACCTTCTTCTTTTGGTTTGCATATGTCTTTCCAACTTACTTTTGCAACTCCTCCACATCCTCTCACTTTCCCCTATAAGAATTGCTTCATCATCATTTTCCACAATATTCACGAGAAATTTTGATAAGAAAATACGGGAGCACCATTTTATATGCATTAAAGAGATCAAATTTTAGAAGTTTGTAGGTTAAAACTCTATTCATCTATGAACCAAGTCTTTTCTAAATTTTCTCAATTAGTGGAAAGCAATCACTATATCTAAGTCTTATGGTGGAGATTCGAAGTCCCAAATATAAGAGATGGGGGTTGTGGTTGGACATTGTTATTTGAGCAATATTATATGAAAGATGTGATGCACTCTTTAGTAGAATAAAAAGGCTCTTTGGGAGGTTAATTCCAAGGCCAGATAGCTATTTGAACCTTTTAAGAGTATTCATCTTTAAGAATATAGAGTTCAAGTGTGCTTTACTTAGCAAAATGAGGTCATCTGCAAAATAATTGACTATATTTTCACTCCCATTTTTAATTTATCTTTCTTGATATTTTGTAGTTTTATCGTATATTTGTTACTTAATTCACTCTAAGTGTAGTCATAGGTTATAATTGCTTTCATGGACCCAAATGAGAAGAATTCAAAAAAATGCAGCATAAAACAAAGATTTAAAGCAAGTAAAGGATACACAGCAACGTCTATTGCTGTGAAATTCTCTCAGCCCATGTAGAATCAAAATTTTGGAGATCTTGAGTTATACACGATCTAGTACATGGCTATGTATCAGATCGTGTATTTCCCAAAAAACCTAAAATTTACTATAAAAAGGCATAAGTAGAGACAAGTTAGTGGAGCAGGCTTTTGGAGACAAATATAGAGGTAGACAATGTCCATAAGGGATGATATTGATCCAAGAACATAGAGAACGTGAAGAAATCATCAAAAGATCCAATAGAATACAACATCGTTCCTCTATTCTCCAAGAACATTTAACAGAAGAAAAGGGGAAAATTAGAATTAAAAACACTTTGTTTTCTATTTGTTATTGTTCCAATTCATGTTTGATTTATTGTGATTTAATTATGTGTTTAATGTTGTTCTAATAAATTCATAATATTAGTTTATAATGATTTCATAGCATAGAGATTGAGAAATCCTGTGTATGAATAGATCTATGATAATTAAAAGGAGTTGATTGCAAACCTAGAGATAGGTCGACATAAATTCTCTAGATTAAGATTAAACCTAATAGCATAATTGACAAATCGATAAAGTAATCTGATAAACTTTACACTGAGTAATTTGATTAATAAGCATAGGATTAGTTGTTAGTAGACTCAAGAGAGCTATTAGAATACGATAGAAATTTACATGGTCCAATAGTCAATAAAACAATTAAATAATAAAAGGTTAATTTTCTACTATTTTTAGGGGGATTTATTGCCTAAACACTAATTCTTGATATTGATTATTTTCTAAGTGATTTCTTTCATTTATATGTTCAATATTGCTGCCTATTTTATTTTAATTGTTAAGTTTTATTTTTTACTTAAAAACCAATATCCAATCTGTATGTTAGATAATAAGAGAAAGGTAACTACAAGTAATCACTGTCTTCATGAAATCGACCAGTATTTGTCGTACTAGCTACAGCTATGCTATGCTCTTGTAGTAATTCGACATTGACCTTAAGTATAGAAAAGACCAGTCAAATTTTTAGCACTGTTGCCATGGACATTAATATTAGGGACACTTCTATCTTATTACTTTATCCATTTTTATCTTATTATGTTTTATTTTTATTTTTATGTTATTTGAGTTTTTATATTTATTTTATTTTGTTTTATTATATTTTTTGTATTATATTGTATTTTTGGCTTATTTATTTAATTTTCTTTTTAACTTCTCTACTTTAACTATGAGTTTGTGACTTATTGTTAGGATAATGGAATTTAATGTTATAGTCACAACTCACAATGGAAGGATGAAGTAATAACTACTCTTCTAAGAGCTATGATAGGTTGGATCAATTTGTAACATAACCATATAAGAAAGAGCCATTTCCTTACATGTATTTAAAAGCTTAATCAATGTCTAAACCATGTTGTGACATTTATAGGAGCATCTTGTACGATCATGAATGTCAAGCGCTGATGTATATATGGGAACAACCGATCATGTATAATCAACCTCAAGGTGCATCATATAATAATATTTGTAATTCAGAGTGGAGCAAACCTTATGCATATAGATGAAATGACTATGCTCCAATTGAATATGTACAACAGGAGCAACAATGTGAAAGTGTTATAGATAAGCTAACAGAATACCTTGCCAAGAATATAACTAGTTGAGATGAAGTCGAAGACAGATTTTCTTCACCTGTATATATTGAGCATAATGTTGCATACTATATTAGCTTACTAATGTCTCATAGTGAAGAAGAGATGACAGTCCTTTTCATGAATAAAAATACATTTCAAGAAGTCAAGGCAGTAAATGTTGTTCCAAAAGATATAGTGGTCGATTTTACTCAAGAATCAAACATGGGACATAAGGAAATAAAGGCTCATACACAAAATATGGTGAATCATGTTGACCAACTAGTAGAGATATTAATTGATGAACTGTAAGGGAATTTGCCTAATACTATTGAAACAAATCCTATAGAAGGCACAATGGTAATCATCCTTAATAATGAAACAGAACTCCTAGAAGAAGAAGAAGAAGAAGACAAAGCGGAATAGAGTATTATAAAAAAATAATGGAACTCTTAACTGAAAAGAAAGCTAATCAATGTGAAGTCAAAGAAATATTTTATTCACTGAAATATTATGACAATAACAAAGAATATCGTTTAAGCTTAGTAGTGTAACAGAGCAAAGAAAAGACAAGCATTGGCTTCAGGAATAGAGTGACGTTCTAAGAAGAGCTTTCGAAAGAAGAAGACGAAGAAGCCTCCATCCAAAAAGAGGAAGCAAAGAAATGGCAAAAGGTAATTGAAGAAGATGAGTTAGAAACCTTTGTCCAGGAAGAAGAAGAAGAAGAAGAGTGGACAAAGGTGGCTAAGGAAGAATTGGCAGATGAACCAAATAAGGAAAATACTAATGAGGCATTTGTAGTTACCTTAAGTATATAGGGTTCCCACTTCCTCCATGACAAACTAACTAAGTTAACTAGTGATTCAAGGAGTTTTGTTATTCCTTATGTTTTTAAAAGTTTGTCATTAAAAAGAACATTGATGGAGTCCATTATAGTTATTAATATAATCAATTAAGCCCTTGTGATTATCTTACAATACGTGGCTTACTTATAGGCTACTAAACTGCTTTGTGAATAAACGGTTGGAAGCAAGCCACTGATCATAGATCCAGAATAAGGTTAAACATGTAAGGTACATTAGGCTACTGACGTTAAACAAGCATTGCATAGGAGGCAACTTATGAATTAGGATAGATTTTATGTTTTTTTCATGTCTCTTAGTTCTTTTCGTTAGCGTTATTTTTATTTATTTATATTATTTTTATCCATTTTTCATTATATTTTACAAGGATGTAGTCTACTATTGGATGGATTGATATAAAAAAAATTGTCATATTCGGGAAACTATCAACTTAAACCTTCTCACTTATATTCATATTTATATTGTGTACATTGGGGACAATATACAACTTTAAGTGTAGGGAAGGGGTTAATGATTTTTAATTATTTTTAAAGCTTATTATAATATTGGTTATTAAATTTTATTAACTGATATCTTGACTTAATTGAAATATGTCCATCAATATTTTATTTCATTATTGAATATTGATTAGAATTAGTATGCAAAAGGATGATAGTTAGAATAAATTTTCTTTTCTAAGTTATATTTTTGGTATTCATCAAAATAATTAAGTTGAATGAAATTGCAAACTATTTTAACAAATAATACCCATTTTTATGAGCTTTTGAGTCTAATAGCGAAAAAAATAAGCTCTTTTATTTCTTTTGTATGTGTTATCATGCATGGTTGAACGGTTTTAAAACTTGCTTTTATTATGCATATTGAGACTATATTTGTTAAATTAGAAGCATTAAAAAGATAAAGGCATTTAGATTTAACAACTTATTTCAGCCTGTTTCTTTAATTATTACCTTACCTTATTTTATCCTTTAGGAGTAACCAAGTTTGGGGTTAGCCTTTTTGATTATTTAAACCCACACATTTATTAACCTTTAACCTATTTTCTTTGAATTCTTTTTGTTATTTTAAATCTTGAAAGCTACTTATATTATTTGTTTGTTTAATAACAACAAAAACAAACACCCAGTATGAATCTTACTGATACGCAAGGTCTAGGGAGGTTCAATAGTACACAACATTACCCTTAACTAATAGAGAGACTGCTTCTAATTGACCCACATGAAAAGAAGAAAGTATGAGAGAGAGAGAGAGGGAGAGAGAGCTAAAAAATGAAGCAGAGACAGAAAATATTAATAATAATAATTAAAAAATAATAATGTAAATATTAGTGGGAGGAATAATCATAATAACAATAAAAAGAATAATAGTAGTAGTAGTAAGAGTAGTAATGATAGTGGTAGTGATAATGGTGGTGGTGTTGGTAGTATTACTATTAATAATCGTAGTAGTAGTAGTAGTAGTAGTGGTGGTGGTGGTGGTGGTGGTGGTGGTGGTGGTGGTGGTGGTAGTAGTCGTAGTTGTAGTAGTAGTAGTAG
>JANZLD010000007.1:1944118-1954120 GCA_026413575.1 Erythroxylum carthagenense
CCAGTATATGCAATAAAACCTATTAGTCCGTCCCGAATACCAAAATGACCTTCCTATCAGTAACGGGATGTTACAATACTTTTCAAAGTAATGAAAGTAGTGGCAAACCGAGTTACCCCTTAACACATTATCCCTCTCTAACCTTCCCTTTTTCTTAGCCATGATAAGAAGATTATATGATTATACACAACAGAAGTTACCTTTGAAGCCTATGAAACAAGTTCTACAACATAAGGCATATTACCAATATCCTTTAGAAGGAGATTCAAACAATGTGCAGCACAAGGTGACCAAAAAATATGCTCATAGCATTCATGTACCAATTTCCCAACTACTACATAATTTGCTACATTATCTGTCACTATATGAACAACATTATCCACTTCAACCCACTCAATAACTTTAGAAAATAAATTAAATAATTATCTCGCATCTTTTTCCATATCTGAAGCATCAACAGATTTCACAAATGTTATACCTATAAAAAAAATAAACAAAGTTAAAAAGCTTAACTTGTATAATAACAAACAAAATTCATAATATTATAATTGCTGGACAATAAACTAGAAAGTTTACTAAAGTTTTTTGTCTTTGATCGCTCCACCCATCTGCCATAATTGTACAACCTGATTTAGCCTAATTTTCCTGATTTTTTATCAACAAGTAGTTGACATTCTCTCTTACAATCTCTTAACAAATTAACAATCAAATCATAATATGATGGACCTTTAATCCCAGGCTCAATAGCAAAAATTGCATCCAAAGCTTCTTGAAAGTAAGGAGACTGAATTGCTTGAAAGGAATATAAGCATAAAAAATCCATCTAGCAATTGCAATATGTGCCTTGTGAAGTGCTTCCTTACTAAATAACACACTTCTCAAACTTGGTTGAGACCCTGGAGTTATCCTTGAAGCAAAATATGAATATCTTTCCATATCAATAGCTTTCCTTTTCTCTTTGCGTTTACCAAGTGCTTGTCTCTTAGTTGAACACGTTTGTTGTAGTTCTTAAATTTCCTCTTGAGATTCAGGTTGATCACCATATGCTTCATTCAAATCCTTATTTCGCTTCTTTTGTTGCACTTGCCTTAGTGACCCTAACATTTTTTTACGGACATTATGACTAACCTTTTTACAATGATGTCCAACCTTTTTACAAGAACTTATTTGATCAGGTACACTAGCAAGATGTTTCATCCTATTTATGCCACCTCCTCTAAAAATTAGTAAGCAATGTAGAGAAGTAAATATATTAGTAGCACCCTCTTTATGCAAAGAAAAATGCTCCCATGAAGGATCAATTTTTCGACAATGTGGATTAACAGAGTTTGCTGTAGATTGCTGTCCAGATGATTGTGTGTTGGGATTAGGAGTATTCGAATCATTTGGAGTACTAATCTCATTAGGAATATCCATGTTTCTAAATTTAGAACTTCCTATAAAAATTACACAAAATTTTATAATGTCATATTCCTATATATCATTAAATCTCTCTAATCACAAATTTTTTAGCAAGGCCACTAACTAGATAATAGATTATGTACCAAACTAGCTTTTATATAGGTAAGTCACTCACAACAAGCTATTAGGTGATACAAATTATAACAAGTAAATTCTTACATCTAATGATCTAATTAAGGCAAAAGTAGAAAATATTAAAAAAATATGCGATTTTAAAAAAACTTGTCCATAATTATAATTAAACAAATTCCGTAATCAAATTTAAAAAAAGAATGACCAAAATTTGAACCATTCTTTGGAAAAAAAAAAAGTGATTAGATAAAGGCATAAAGCAACAAATTTGCTAAATTTAAATTGAAATTTAGATAAAGGCATAAAGCAACTTTTTTCTTTCTAATCATTAATATTGTTGTTTGCACTTTGCACAAGCTTAATTGACTTGAAAATGTAAAAACTTTGACTATTATCATATTATTTACTTTGGAGTCCCAAATCCACATCAGGCTTTCCCAGAGAATGGGCTTATTCTCTGGCCCAAATCATGACGTTACCACAATTCTGAAAACAATTAATCAACAGTTTCCTCCCGTCCCTGTAATACTTGTCTTTTCTTTTTCAGTCAGGTCATTTATATTTGAAGTTTTACGATATTTTATTTTCTTTGAAAGCTCATAGTTCAATCATTGCCAACTTATATTAGTGAAGTTGCTTTGCCCACAGCTGACGTATGATTTTTTCTATACCGGTTACGTTTGTGATAATTTAAATCTGTACCATTTAATTTTATGGACAGATTTACGTTAATTTTACGTAAATGTATTGATAAGATTTAATAGAAAAAAGTACGAATTGATTTAGACCCAAAACATCTATTCCAGACATTTGTGTCCAAATAGTATGCAGTGCAGTACAACGCCTGTACTTAATATTTGTACTGCACGAACTCGGTGTTCTGATATAAAAACACAGACATTTTTCAACCTCTAACCAGTTATCTTCCTCCTCCTTTCTACAGGTTAATTTCCTTCTAATTATCTCCATGCCACGCACGATGAGATGACTGGGACTTGGAGTGATTCATTGGACATGGAATATTTCTTCCGGTGGGCAGTTTTATGACATGAAATGGTTAGTACTCAAATTTGCTTTTAAATTATTCAATGGCGTGTTAAATGTTTGCAAGGGAAAACATATTATACATGAAATCAAATATTATTTAAGTTTTCCTACTTTATAAAAGATTGAAATCTTATCCGATTCCTAAATTTTAGAATCGAATACTTAACAGACTTTTTAACTAACAGAATGGCATCGTCTGTTCTATTTCCTGTATTTTTACTCTACGCTATCTCCTGTCAGCCACAAATTTAGGAGAAGACAGGCGGCAAGGACGGGAACAGGGGAATAAAACATAGGATCTCCTTCTTTAAGTAACACTCCTTTTGAAACTTTTGTCAAAAAATTATAAATTTATGCCAGCTGCAAACTAATTGTATTCAACGTACATTTTAACTTTGCCACTTTGTTCTGTGAAAGGGCAAGTTTTCAAATTGAAATGACTGATTGATTGCAGCTAAGCTGCAGCGCTTTGTACGTCGTAAGAAAGATTGGTATTACACAGCGCATGGGGGTCCTAGCTGATTGATCATACCGACAAGGGAAAACGTGAGAGGAATGGCTCCTGGTACGAAGAAATTGTCGGTGTCTGCGTGTTGAATTTTGGAGCTCAGCAGGGTTTGTTAAAAAGAGAATAATGCCCCGTAGCTACATGACTAAGGTAGGTTTAACTTTCCCTTTGTTAAATTGGTATGGGATCCACGATTGTGTATGACACCACAAGTCCAATTCTACGTCCACTCTCACTTGCTAATCTTTGCATCAAACGTTGAGCAACGATCATTCGAGCTCAACATTGTATGATTTTGGAGGCTGACACGTAGCTCCTAGATGTTTGCATCAATGATTACACGTTCAATTATTTCTGTCTTAAATTGTTCTCCCCCATAAAGAACCCCATACGTTTATTAATCACATTTTCAATTATGGTCCTATTTCCAATAAAAACCAGATATTGTCAGATCTTACGATTCGAAACTTAGAATTCGTAAATGAAAGTTCCAGCTACCTCGATGATGTAAAAAGAAGGACTGATTGGATACGCTCAACTCGCGAAAGTAACCACAGTTTTCAAAATCCAAGGGCTAGCTAGCTAGTAGAAGTTGTTCATTACTTTTTTTTGTTTTGAAGTTGTTCATTATTAATAAAGCAACAAATGCCAACCCATCCCATCGGTGTATCCATCAAATAGCCTCCAAATGATATCATTTCGGATCGAAAACAGGGTTAAAGTAAAGTAATTAGGATAAAAAAATTATAAAGCCTCCATCGTAAACGTTGAAAAGTAACGATCATAAGCTGATCAATGACACATATTGTAAAATTTAAGACACGTTGCCACACATGTTTCGGGTGCACGATGAACACAAGTTAATGGATTATTCTCCCAATACTCTCGTCCCTTTATTTTTTATTTGTTCTTCTGACACTCTAAATTACTCTCGTATTACAGCGCATTGCACTAGTAAGCTCCTCATTTTTAGTTCGTTCTCTCGATGCCTTCAGTATAAGGGCGTCAAGGGTATATAATCTAAAAATCGAAGAGTGAGAGTATTGAGAGAACAATATGAAAATAAAAAGAAAAAAACTAAAATCAAAGTGTAAGGTCATTGAAGCTGTGTAATCTGATTTAGATTATTTTAAAACAACGATTTCGTTTTAATTATGCGATTAAATAACATTATCTCATTAATCTTTATTTGTTGTGTTAATTTTAGCTTACGTGTATTAATAGTTAAGGTTTCTGAAACATATGACAAGCTATATTAACAAACTTAACAGAAACACTAACGTCGGACTAGAATTGAAATAAATTGAAATTTTGAGCATTTTATTACTATTTTTTAAGTTCAGGTTAGAATTGAAAAAAATTGAAAGTTTGAGCATTTTATTGTTACTTTTTAAAGTTTAGGTTATAATTAAAAATTGAGAAAATTTTGGACTTTTTTGCTAATTAACCCTATATTTTAAATAGACGAAAAATTAAATAAATTAGACTTAGTTTGTTAAATATCACGTCAATAATAATATACTAATATTTTTTAAAATTTTATTAATAGGCTTCACTACCTATTAATAATATATGTCACGTAACAGTGGAGCCCATATAACTTATTTTAAACATTTAAAATTATTAATAATTTTAATTAATTTAGTTTTTCTTAATCTTAATTATATTAGTTAAGTTTTAACTAAATTCTCTAATCTAACTAGAAACCCTATTTTTCTTCTATTCCATCAAAGCTTTTAATGTAAAAAGGGTTATTAATAATTTTAATTAATTTAGTTTTCTTGATCTTAATTATATTAGTTAAGTTTTAACTAAATTCTCTAATCTAACTAGAAACACTAATTTTCTTCTATTCCATCAAAGCTTTTAATTCAAAAAGGGTTATTAATCTATAACAACTTCATAAACTTGTCTATAACTACAATTGTAAGACCTTAACAAACATCTATCATGATTGGGTCCTCTTCATCTTCTTCATCTCCATAATCAACCCTATCTATTTCTTCATTTTCTTCATCATCATTTAGGATTTTGGAATCAAGACAAGACCTGTTAAGGTAAATCTCAATATCACGAATGAAAAAGCACACAGACCATCTTGCACTATATCTTTTGAGAGAAAGTTGCGATGTTGTGCTATCAACAACGGTCACATTCAAGTTAAGTGTTAAAGTATGTTACTACTATTAGGAGAAGAAATCAAAAACTAGGTTAAATGAGAGGTAGAGAATATTGTCCAAAAATTTATGGTGCTTTCATAGTATATGAAATGGGTGTTGTTTAATACGGAGTAGTGGTCAGTGGTAGTAGATTGGAAAAGGAAAGAAGAAAGAAAAGAAAAAAAAAAAAGAAACACATGAAGATTGATTCAGAACTATGATCTACTATCCAGGTATTGTGGGGAATACAATGTTCTTACAACAAGCTTACATCAATTGGAAGGAAATGAACCAACAAAAGCTCCAAACAAATTATACAAACATAATGACTTAATGAGTATGATGAGTAAATTGGAGTGTACATGCAGTTTTACAAAGATATATATGTAGATTAAGGCCTGGTGTTCTAACTCCATCCACTTAGATGGAGTGCAAGGAACTCTTATACCCAAAAAGGGGTAGCAAACTCCTACTCAAACTTCCAACAACAAAAATTGCAAAATTTGAATACAAAATTTTTCTTGTTTAGAAAATTTATGGTAGACAAATGCATAGCTTTATTTCAACTTTAGTAGGACAAATAAGAAAGATAACTAAGCTCTACCATTGGTCCTACTAACTTCTTTTAACTTAATTGCCTATTTTCATTTCAAATATAGTCGATTGATTAAAATTTTAACAAATCAATAGTAGAAAGAGTGAAAAATAACATTTTTTTTAAACAAGATTCCATTTTTTTTTTAGTTTCTAGATAACACACTACCTAGAAGATGGAAATAAGAAAAAATGAACATCTAATCCATCTCCAAAACTCACTTCACAAAATCAACTACTAAAGAAACCCTATAAATCAACTTTGACTAAAACACAAACTACCAAGGCAAAAGCATGAAAGCATTATACAATAATACCTAAACTTTTACTATATGCAAAGGGTGTTAGTTAATAATAAGGAAAGTTAAGATTTATTTTGAGTGTTTCTGTCCATCAACCCACCACTTATACTAAGAAAAGGAGTAGCTTCTAATTTGGGTGAAGAAAAACTAAGCATATGCTCTCATTGGTAAGTATTAACAAAGACTATGACATTAAATCTCAAGAAAAGAGTTGTTTGGTGCAATGACATTGTATTAGGGACAAATACATCATCACTTCTGGCTATCTTCAAAATCATCTGGTCATTACAAGGCGACCATTTGTGCATAGCTAAACTAAATTTAAGAATCTTTCTTTTAGTCTCAAGAGTTGAGACTTAAGAAGAAGCTCCAATATTTTTCAATTAAATTAAGTTTTTTAATAAAAATTTTAATTAATATAATTAAGATACATAATAATTAAATTAATTAAAATATTTAAAAATTTAAAATAAGTCATCTAGCCCACTAAGTCACATGGCATGTATATGGTAGTGAGATCCATTATTAAAATTTCAAAAAAATAAAAATTAAAAGATGGAAGTTTAACCTCTTTTACTTTTTCATCCACTTAGAATAATGATATTTTACTTAAAGGGCAAAAGTTTAGCCCATTCACTTTTTATTCACTTATGGTCTATTTTAAACATTTTGAAAATGTCAAGATTGAAATTGAATGCTCTAAAATATTATGATTTAAGTTGTATTATGGTAAAAATGATAAGGTTCTAAATGCATTTTTGGCCTATCTTGGAGGTGATATTAACTAAAAAGTTAAAAAGGAATCATTTTACTTTCTTTTTAATACTATATATTAAGTAATTTTACAATTTATTATTAACTTTTATTTTAGTGTAGAATATTATTAAAATAAAAAATTTCCTAATGTTATCTTATTAGTTTGTTAGAGAAGAAGACCATCTTCTTTATGGAAAAACAATAGGCTCATTAATTATTATACAATCATATAAATTAAAAAAAGAAAAGTATTATTATAATATAAGTTTTATTCTTATACCTTTTATATAAAATGAATTATGTGCTTGTTTATATAGCTAATGGAGAATTTTAGATTCATTAACATAAAATCAATTAATATTGGAATACAAGAGGAAAATATTGTTAATAACATAATAAAATTTTATACAGTAGAAAAAAATGCAAGGTAGTTTCTATTTATTTAGAAATAAAATTTTTTATTTTCTAAAAAGAAACTCTTTCTAAGTAAGTTCAATGATTCAAAGTTAAATTAATTTAAACCTATATATATGCAACTTTAAAACTTCCCTTAAATTACTAGAGATAGTTAAGACTTAGCCATTCACCTACTCCTTCAAAATTATTTTAGAATTCTAGAAGTTAATTTTATTTCTATTATCTCACCTAAACTTATTTTTTGTATAACTCCAAGTATCATACATAACTTTTGAAAGACAAAATATATGAGGAGCTTAATTAAAATGTATGCAACTTGATCAAGAAACTTAAAAAACTTTAAGTAATTTCCTTCTTAGCTATACACTTTTGAATAAAATGAAACTGTGTCAATATTTCTTATCACAAAACATTGGATTCTTTAATAAATCTTAAGCAAACTTATTATCAATTATTTTCTTTGCTATTTCAATTTACTTTAATTATAACTCTTTGAACATCCTTCTAAACCAAATAGCACGACAAGTGTATTAAGTAGCTACAACGTACTTCAATTCAGTTTGACCATAGGTTATGTCTTTGAACACTACGATATTGTATTATTTCTAAAACAAATACAATAATACTTTTTCTATCTTTAAAATCTCTAGTAAAATTATTACTAAAAAAAGTCAATAAATTAAAGTCTTCAGAAGATGAACAAAATATTTCATAGTCAATAGCCCCTTTGAGATACTAATGAATTCTTTTGGTTGTCTTTAAGTAAACTTTAGAAGGTGTCTCTATAAATAGACTAACAGGTCCAATAGTAACTAAGATATTTAGCCTTGTGCAAGTCAAATACCTCAAACTTTCTATAAATCTTTTGAATAAATTTAGATTTACACTGTCTTTTGCTTAAAACTGTGATAACTTTATTCCACTTTATATAGGAGTTTTAACTTACTATTTAACATAATAAATTTCTTAAGCACCTACTTTGCATAACCTTTTTGAGTGATAACATTTTCTTCCTCTTTTTACTTTACTTCGATTCTCAAATAGTAAAAAAATCTATGCCACTCATCTCAAACTCTACATGATATTTTTGTACCTTTAAACATATTTGAATTATTTCTTGTTAAGATAATATCATTTATATAGAAACAAACAAATAATAAATTCCTTTGTCATTTGATCCAATAGTGTTCCGTTAGATAGGAATAGATTTGATAAATACTAATAACTCTCGAATAGAATATTAAAATGGAAAAATGCATTAGATAATGAACTATTGGTTCTAAGCCATCTTTGACGATCATCTTTAATATGACCAAAGATGCAATTTCATTTTAATATTTAATAAAATGCTTATTGTCATTTGTGGTATAACTCTTCCTCCTATTATTAATATAAAAGTACTTATTGCACTCTCAGGTAAAAGTGATACCAAAAATAATAGTATAGATTTACTTAGACCTTTTTGGAAACATTGAGATGCAAATTGAATATTTGATTAATATTTAAAGAAATTATTTTAAAAGTTACATTAGTGTCTAGTGGATTTAGGTACAATTGATATGTTTGGAGTATGTCCTTTTAACTATAAAGAGCATATTTATGTAAGCATTTAGTAAAACCTTTATCTTAGAAATAATTATCGATTCAATTATTTCAGACTCTTGACACTTGTTTAGGTCGATATAACACCTTCTTTAAATTTAATAGTTTATCTTCTTGCATTTTAACCACATATCTCTTTCTTAAGTTCATAATGCTCATAATTAAGCTTGATGAGTTAAAGAAGTCCGTTTTGATGTCATAATTGGCCTTAATATTACTTTTTTTTTTGGAAAAATGATAGGTTCATAAATGGTTACACACTCACATAAATAATGAAGGAAGATTATTATTGCAATAGAAATTACGTTCTTACATCTCTTGCATAAACTAAAATATTACAAAATTATTTATAGAGCTAATATAGAAATCTAGACTTACCAATTTAAGTCCACTTAATGCTAGAATATAAAGAAGAAAAATGCTTTCAATAACCCAATAAAATTTACATGATAGAAAAAACTAACCAATATATTTTTATTTCTTCATAACTCTCTATTAGTAACTCTAAATATCTCAATGTTAGATTTAGAAAAGAGGAAACAAGTGAAAAACTTTATAACCTTATAAAAAATTACTAATAAGCTTTTACCTAGTTATTTTTTATAAGATTTTCTTAAGCTTGAAGTAGAGTTGATATTGGCTCATTATGGATTTAAACAATTAAAAATATTTTATAAGAAATAAATGCCTAGGCCACAGCACGATGGGGTAAGAAAGGTTTGGAGAAGAGTTTACTCATTGATGATGATACTATTATGTTTAAATTTGTTGTTGATAGTAAGTAGAAATGAGATCTTGGCATATAGGGACCACTGATACTATTAGGAGAAGAGTTTCCTAAATGGATGCAGTTTCATAATTTTCCACTAGAATTTTGGACAATTGAAGGGTTGAGTTTTTTAGCAAGCTCTTTACGTAAGCCTCTTTGTATGGATACTCAAACATCTAGAATGGAGCGAATTGGGTATGCAAAAATCTGCGTAGTGGTAAAAAAGGAATGTTATACTTGTAGGAAAATCCCGGGATGTACATCATATGTACCGGCAGCGGAAAACAAAAATTTTTGTTCCCGGAACTTTCCCGA
>JANZLD010000007.1:1990206-2001392 GCA_026413575.1 Erythroxylum carthagenense
AAAAATTGTACTTTCTGAATTTTTGTACAAATGATTAGGTCATATTGTAAAGTTAACAGACTGAACTAAATTGTATTCATGAAAAGGGCCCCACGGCCAATGTACATATTAATGATTGTATGTAAATTGTTTTCCACATAAAATATAAAGTATGTGTATGTTTATGTTTAAAAAAATAATAAAATAAAATAAAATTTATACTAAGTTTTGACTGAGTGATGTAGCATGCCACCGTCATAGGGCACGGACTCGGATATCACCATCGATGTCGAGTTTGAGTCATGCGGGAGTGGGGTGTTACATATACACCATAGATCTTATAGCATATTTATGTTGTTATTATTGAATGATGCATTTCGCATGTTCTTGGGGTTATATAGACCTTATATTCACTTCGATCTATAACTATAAACATGACGGTCTATTGCTTTTCTTTTTCTCTTTTTCTTTTCACACAAACAAAAGTAAAGACTTGGGACAGATTGGATGAATTTTTTAGCAAACCATGAAGATAAAAAAATCAAAACCAAAATAATAACGAAGCCTATGAAGTTAACTAACTATATATATTAAGAAAAATAATTTGGGTAGGGGTTGTTTGGTCTAATGTTCTATTCAAAACTAAAAATTAAAGAATTAAAATATAAATCTATCCTAATATATATAAGTGAACAAGCAAGTTCTAAATTTTAATTTAGTCACGCAATTCAATATATTCGAGAAATTTAACAAATTAATTGTAGAGAATGAACAAACTAGTTTCTACTTGTTCATTTTTACTATTAGAAATTGAACCAGCTCAATAAGTTAAGCATGAAGAAACGCAACCAACAACCAAAATTTGACGTTGATATCCTGATAATTCCATAAATTTTAAATTCACTCGGTAATCAATTAAAAAATAGTATCCCAGATAATCAAACATGTCTAAAATAAAATTTAACAATCAATCATAACTAAGCTTAGAAAACCATAAACAAGGAGTAATAAGGATTAGGGAAACTCATTGAAGTGCTCCACATTCAGACATCAGACCAACCCTTTTTTAATATGAAAAATCCCTTCACCAATAGTAAACTAGCTCAAAATACGTAGGAATAGGTTCCCTATCACCCCAATCACTCTTTGGAATAACTCCTTCCTTAAACTAGCCTTGGAAGAGTGTCACACCTCTTGGAAACTCCCTTCTTTGTGACTGCTTGCTTGATGATTTTCTCCTCCCCAATTCTTCATTTTTATAAGCTCACAAAAGTCTTCCATGGCCATACGTTATTGAATCTATGATAGGCTTTGTTTATCTTTTTTTCATTTTAAATGGGTTTGAAGATAATGTCCATTTTTCCCAGGTACTTACCCTGTTGCATTTTTTCCTACTATATTTCTTCTTTACTTGTACTTCTATTGCTTCGTGTTGATGCTGACTCCTCCTAATGGAGTGTTTTTTGGTTGTTTGCTTCTTTTTCACTATCATTTTGCTTTTGTTGGTTTTGGTTGGTCTCTCATCTACTAGATTGTTATTTTGGGCTACTGTTGTTTGTTGACATTTTATTCCTCTATGTTTGTGTTTCATGCTGGTTTCTTTTTATTCTTATGCTATTATTGTTTTGCTCTTGTCAGGTTTTCTCCTTGGCTGTCGTTTTCTTCTCCATGTGCATGTGTTCTAGATTATTCTATTGTGTCCTTTTATTGGTTGTTCTCCTAGATGCTGTTATTTTAATTTTCTTCTTTAAGCTCCATCCAGCCTAAAAAATTATTTAATATAATTTAATCTCTTTTTAGATAAAATATGAAACTAAGTGACTTAAGTTATTAATAATAAAATGCAACTATTTTTTCCCAAATGTGCTATGTAATGATTTAAGACAATGTAAAATAGGGGTGTAAAATGTAGTACAGTAAATACTTATCAAATTCCCTCACACTTAGCTTTTGGTCGTCCTCTATCAAAATAGCACTATAATGAAAATTATGAAATTTAATTTACCACCATACCTAACAGAGAATAAATAAATTAAGAAAAATGAAACAACAAATCTGAAAATTTATTTACGAAAATCATAATGTTTTAGTATATTTGCAATTAGTTTAATCATCAACATAACATATTTTAAAACATCTTCAAAATTTCAATTTTAATCTCACATTTTAGAGATAATCATACATGATCTTAATAACATTAGTCTATAAGCAATGTCGGTGTATTAATTCTACATACAAAGCATCCTGGTTTGACTTGAATCAATATTTTTTTAAACTAGCTCATAACATAATAGGCATACTACCTTTTATGCCTAGTTCATCTTCTCACCTTGTGATCTTAAAGGAGTACTTGGTCCTTTATAAGTGTTTCCCCCAGTAATCATTTTTGCTCTCAAAAGGGCACTTGATTATTAAAAATAACTTTTTCATAAAGTATTTCCCTAATAACTTTTTTTTAGTCTCAAAGAGGCACTTGATCAATAACATTTTTATAGAAATTTAAAATTTCTAGGTCATGTCACATATTTCTCTAGTAATCAAAAGTAAATGAGAATGTCCAAGAATAGTAGACATTTTTAATTTAAGTAAAAGTTTGATTTTAATGCTATGTATGTAAAATTAAAGTAAAACTTCCAATTAATTGTAAACTAAATTTAGTGAGATAAGGATTAATTCTCTTAAGTGTGAACCTAAAATTAAACAAAAGAGTTTTAAAACATGTTATATTAAAGCAAATAACCTTCGCAACTACCTAATCCATTAACCATAATATTAAAATTTATTGCTATTGTTGTTGTTGTTGTTTTTGTTTTTGTTTTTGTAATAAAACTAAATGCATGCATAACATAGAATGATGCCAAAGCCAACTAGTCTGAGCAAGCAATCCAATTTTCTATAAATTTTTTTCCTTTTTAAAAAATTTTCAATTGTCATAAAACGAACACAAGTTATGTCTTTATATTCTCCCCCTTTACATTGTCCTTAATGTAAAAGTTAAATGTAGAAAAAGGATCAGATAGATAAAATAGCAAAATTTTTTTATTTATATACGTTTTTGTAAATAAATAGATATAAATAAATAAATAAGCTAAAGGGAAAGAAATTCAAATATGAATTTTCTTATCTTGGGTTGCCTCCAAAGTAATGCCTTTGGTTTATGTCGTTAGCTTGACATCTCTACTTCTATTAAGGTTCCTTTATTGGAGTTTTTGTAAGCAGTTTTGTAAGCCCATAGAGCATAATCCAATCTTATGCTCTAATCCTTTATGTTTAGCTTTAATACCCTCTCCTAAATAGTTTTGATCTCCTTGTTTGATATTTTAGCTTATCCATTCGGGGTGGTATGCAGTAGTGATGCAATGAGTTACATTATATTTTTCTAGAAGAACCTTCAAAGTACAAAATGCGTACCACAATCATTGATAATAGCCTTAGGTACACCAAATCGATTAAAGATATGATTTTTTAGAAATTTAATGGTTGTCTTTACATTATCCAATCTAGTGGCCTTTGCTTTGACCCCTTTTGAAACATAGTCTGTAATAAGTAAAATATATATATTACTAGAAGATGAAGGGAATGAACCCAAGAACTCGATTCCCACATATCAAAATTTTCCCAAACCATAATACTGTGTCTGTAGAAATCACCTATGCCTTTAATTACTTATTTTAGAGTGCCTTTCTATGGAATATTCTAAGAGAATTGTCTATTAGTATCAAAGATAATTGGCTATTATTAGGGGATTTTGATGCAAATATTCACTTCAATAAAGCTAAAGGGTACATTTCATCCAGGTCACCATGTGAAGAACTCAAAAATTATGTCAATGAAATATAAGTAATTGATATGCCTTTCGGGGGAAATTTTTCGCATGCAGTAACAAATATAAAGATTAAACCTTTCTAAAGAAGAAACTAGATAGTAACCTCATTAACCTAGAATGGTTTCAAGCATTGCCCCACTCAAAAGCCTATTATACCAACTTAACCTCTTAGATCATTCACCTATAGTTATACATCTCACAAATCCCAGATAGAAAGGTAAATTAGTTTTCAGATTCAATAACTTCTTTGATGATCTAATAGGTTTTTAGGAAGCTATTGAAAGAGGCCTAAGTTATTGTGTGGTTTGCTCCAAGCAATTCATATTTACAAGGAAATTGTCTGAAGAGATTAAAGCTTTCTTCAACCTAAACATAGGTAGCATTTATCACCTTCTATATACGGCCAAAGAAGCATTATATAACACACAGTTTGTGCTCTATTACAACCCATATTCTTCTTTTTTATAAGCAAAGGAAAAGTACGCCTTATTTAAATTATCTTAAGTTATGAATGTGCATTACTCTTTAATAAAGTAAAGATAAAAAAAATTAACTAGACTAAAGATGGTGATAAGAAGTCATCCTACTTTCATAAAGTTATGATCTTTAGGCAATATGTCAATAGAATCATAATTCTATTCCCTAATGGCTCTCGAATATTTGATCCATCTCAACTCATTTAAGAAGCAAAAAGTTAGTTTTCTAACTTTCTTGGAACTCTGTTATTAGTATGATTGTCTATTAGACTAATCAAAGATATTATACAAGAACAAATTACACTATAGGAAGCTAAACTCCTTTTAAGTCAAGTTATAGACCAAGAGATTTATAATTCATTGAAATCCTTACATCAGTTTAAAGCTTTATGTCCTAATGATATGGATGCTAACTTATTTCCACTAACCTAGTCATTAATTTATAACTTTATAATAGAAATAGTTTTGAAAATTTTCAAAAATGGTAAACTGCTCAAGGAGATGAATCTCACATTCTTATACCTCATCCCAAATAGCAGAGAACTAGAAACTATAAAGGATTTTTTCCTAATTAAATTTTATAATACTATACACAAATTTATCTCTAAAGTTTTAGCTAGAAGGCTTAAATCATTGCTTTAGAATCATATAAGCTATAATTAAGGATCATACATACTAAGAAGGAAAATTGGTGAAAACATATCATTAGTTAAGGAATTATTAAAGCATTATACAAAGGAAGGAACCTATAAGAACTATCCTTTGAAAGTTCATTTTCAAAGGGCCTGTGACATAGTTGACAGGGCATTTTTCATCAACATCATAAAAGTTATTGGATTTCCTAATATATGCACTAAATGGGTCAAATAGTGCATAACAAATTTGTTTCAACATCCTTGTGAATGGAGGTCCTTCTAAATTAATCAAATGATCTAGAGGTATTAGGTAGGGGGTTCCATTGTCCCAATAACTATTCTTGCTAGTAATGGAAGTACTTAACAAGCTCATTTATTAAAAGGAATGTAACTTTCATATATCATGTCGAATGTAGAAAGATGGGAATAGTGAGCCTAAATTTTTTGGATGATCTCCTTTATTCTCTAAAGCTGATGGTAATTTAGTGATCTCACTTGTCACTACCCTTAAAATTTTCAACATGATTTATTGGTTAAGCATTAACAAAAACAAGGGTGCAATATTTAACTCTAAGGGCACATATAACTAAAAGGAATTATTGGAATCCATAATTAGGTTTAAGATGTCCAACCTATTTGTAAAATACCTTAGGGGTACCAATCTCCGTTACCAAACCCACAAATGTTGACTTCAAGCCACTCATTATTAAGAATAAAAAATTAGAGCTCAAGATCTTTATCTATAGCTGGTAGATCAATTATGTTCTCAATTCTTCAATTGTGTAGTAGGCATGAAATGCATTGGCAAAATTATTAGAAAATTGCTATAGATAGGATGCATCCTAGCAAATGACAAAGTTAGAAAATTTTAAATTGATTATGTCAAGAAAAAAGCAATAGAGGAATTATTATACAATCAATTAGAGTAAAAAATTAGATGTTAATTAAAATGAAACCCTATAGACTTACTAATGATATAAATGCACTTTGGGTTAGATGGGTGCATCTATATTAAATTAAAGACAATGCTTTTAGAACTTCAAAGTTCAATCCATTGCTTTCTCAACCATGAAGAATATTGGTAAACTAAGAAGTAAATTGAGAAATGTAAACTTTAAGCAAATTGGAAATAGAGACAATACAATTTTCTGGAATGACCTTTGGACTCTATATGGTGTATTAAACTAGAGTATAAATATAATCATTTAGAAGCTTAATTTCTCCAAATGAGAAAGTGTCACAAGCCTTACCCAACATGAAATCTCGTATTTATACACTTCCAATCACATATGTAACTTCATTTCTATTAAAATTCATCACAAAGGCTAGTTAAGGTCATAAACTGGATAGTATTATAAGGCTCAAAAACTAAAGTTGAGAATGCTAAAGGAACTTAGCTTGAAGAGATATATATTATATTGTAGCCATACTAAACACCAACAAACTCTATTAGAAAATTAAAACTCATTTTTGCCTTCTGAGTTGAAACATTAAGCCATATAGAGCTAAAACTACTGAGTATAGAGGTATATTCATATAACCTTTAGGGAACTATTTAAAGAGAGTAGATTTGTTATAAGCATTAAAAATGATGCATACCAGTAAATGTTAAAAAAAATTCTTGCAAAATATGATATCATTATCTTCAAAATCCCAACTTGGTGTTAGGAAAATTAAACTCTAAGAAAGAAGGAATTTATATATGAAAATTTCTTCAAAATTAGTCAGTGCTACATAAAAGATATTATCGAACCTAGAAGTAATAAGCTTAAGAGCTTAGACAAATTTACGTCCTTGACATTTGGAAAAATCTTATAATAAAATATTACCATTAGATAAAACTCTAAAATCTCGTGTACAAAAACATACTTTTCAATAAAAAATATATTATTTAAGTCAACTAGAGTAATTCTCAAAAAGAAAAAACTTGTAGGTGCAGACACTTTAAGTCCAATATAAGTCTCTTTAGTTCTTTAGCTCAAAATAAGATACTGTAAGTTTAAGCACATAGGTCTCAAAGAAATCTATTTAGCTCCTTAGCTTAATAAGAAAAACATATAGTTCAAAGTACCTCAAAGACAATATAAGTCTCTTTAACTCTAAATCATAAAGAACAATTTGCAAGCCTAAAGGCCTCAAATTATGAAGTATCTTCAACTTCTTAACTCATAAAGAAAATCTTATAAATTCAAAGGTTTTGTAACCCCTCTTCTTTATAATACACTCTTAATTGCATTAACTTGGGTTATAAATTAGAGTTTCTTAAGGTAAAAGATAGTAGGTTGGGTGAACAAGTTTCTTAAGGATCACAAAGTAAAGTCTATAGGCCTATACCATTTGATAAGAAGAAAAATTTTTCCTTCCAATTATGCAACTCTTTGGTTATCATCAGTAATGACATATTTAGTGCGTTTAAGTTGTATCATCCACCATATATCTCCATAAACCTACATGTTTTCATACATTTAAATAGTTACGGGACCTCTCTGATATGACATACAATGATGAATCCAATGTTAAGTCAAGAAGACTTCATTTCTCTTAATTTTGATGACAATCAAATAATAATAATCTTATAAATGTGTGAACTGTTTTGATAAGTTTGTTATGTGCATAGAAAAATATAAGTGATACAAAGTCAACACCAGAAGATGCGTAGTCAAGATCAGAAGATACATGGTCAAACCCAAAAGATATCTTAAACTCAAGACAGACATTATAAGAAGATACACGTCATCATAAGAAGATACATGTCATCGTAAGAAGATACACGTCATCATAAGAAGATACACATCATCATAAGAAGATACAGATCGACAACAGAAGAAGCGTGACAACAAAAGAAAAGTGACACCAGAAGAAGTATAGTACCATATGATGCAAAAGGAAACTATTCTAGAATGTCAGTCAGTTAGTTAGTTGGAATTAGCTATAGGACTCAACTAATAACGGTTTTTAGAAGATTTAAGAAGCATTTTCTTAAGAAGGCAGTTGAAGATTTAGGCTA
The DNA here is from genome assembly GCA_026413575.1 of Erythroxylum carthagenense. Classification (NCBI taxonomy): domain Eukaryota; kingdom Viridiplantae; phylum Streptophyta; class Magnoliopsida; order Malpighiales; family Erythroxylaceae; genus Erythroxylum; species Erythroxylum carthagenense. The sequence goes on from JANZLD010000007.1 coordinate 1,998,130, forward strand.
TAAATACTAGTATTAGTCGTAAACTAAATAACGTTTTTACAAGAGAGAAAATCATATTGTACAATACTTAGAGAAACTTTGTACTTAAGTGTGAAAGAAAAAGAGCAAATATATATAAAACATGAAGCTCAAACAATGTCTTTCCAAAAGAAAAAAAGGCTAGAGCTTGGAGAAGCTAAGAAAGCAAATAAAGAATATGTCGTGAGAGAGACCTGAAGAGGCTCTGCAAGTGTGGAAAGAATACTTGTAAAGTTGAAGTATAGTAAAATCTCAGAAAAACTCTGAGGACTAGATGTAGCCCAAGGTTAAGGGTGAACCAGTATAAAATTGCGATGTCCATTCTCTATCCGTTATCTTTTAATTTTCTAGTTGTTAGAAGAGTAGATAATAACTCTTGAGATTGCATTACTCATCGACTTTAGTAAATTATGATTGTGATCATCTGAATTTGTAAAGAAATTCAAGAAATTTCTAAAGATTAATATCTTTGACAGATTTTAAACAATTCAACCCCCCTTTTGTGTATTTTACATGATTTCTATATTAACAAGTGATTCACTGAATCCAACCATCATATTTTAGGTGTGGAAATGATATTGGCTAGGACTCAGATATGTAGCATTAAGTATATGATGGACTAGGAGTGGGAGAGGAAGATAAAGTCCATTATTGAAAAAAATCATAACAAAATCCCACTAAACAAAGTAAGGTAACATATATGCTTGTCATCATTTATATATTCAAGTAATATTTCTTTTGGGATATGAAACTTCTCCTTCATCTTTTCAAAATCAAGTATTTGAAACTTATGGAGCTTTATACATGCTTTAAAGTTTTGCCAAAGGATCTAAATAGGAAGTATGATGAAGAGTTTGTAGAAATTTCTTTTAGTAGAGTTAGGCTCATATGTTATTCTTAAGGGAGACCTAGTTTCTATAAGAGAATCAGATATTACCTTAATGTACAAGATTTGATGCAATCAATCCTACTTCATTAAAGCTACTATCTTTGCTCCTTAAACTAACCTTTTTGTCATTGCTAGTATCTATAATTAAAATGAAAAGGATGGGATATTTTCTTACCAAAATTACAAGTTTATGATATACTCCTTTTAGGCTTTTAGATTCTCATAAAAGTACATTAATTGGATCAATCATGCATCTCTACCACATGATTCAACATCCTAGTGAATCGAGAATAAAATCTAGTAATAAGGGGAGGGAAAAAGGTTAGGAAAAGTAATCCTTTATCCCTTGTTTATTTTTCATTTTCATTTAATTTTTTATAAGACTTATTGAGCACATTATCAAAAGGGATCTCATTTTAAAGTATAAATAATGTAGTAAAATGAGAATATTCAATCTCTCACTTTTAAAATGTTTTATAGAGCTAATGCTTGTTTAGTTTAGGTACTTATGGAATCTATCAATTGATTTAGTAAGTTATTAATTAGAACTAAAGCTACTTGATCGTCTCTATTAATGCTACTTCTTAAAGATTGAAGTCATCCTCCTTAAAAATTTTGAGGATAAAAAACACCCCTTTTCCATACTTAAAAGTCCTTATTACCACTAGTAGACTAACTTACAAGGATTATCAAGATCTATGTGAGATGGTTGAGAGAAACATAGGTCTCTGGTGCAATAAATGGCTAATATATGCTGGAAGAGTTTAGTTAGTCAAATCTATTTGTATACTAGATATCCCACATAGTTTTGCCTTAGAAAATTGTAAATGATACATAAACAATGTTAAGAAGCTTTCCCTAGATAGGAGATGCATATAAAAACCAAATGCCAAGGAAAAATTAAGTGTAAGTAAGAAGACAACAATGTAATATGATTTAGTCATAATGCTAATGCAAATCAACAATAAGGTATCACTAGCTAAAAAGATTTAGAGACTACTTACAAATAAAAAGAACCTCTAGGTAAAATGGTTACATTCATATTACTTATAGAACCAAAGTTTTAAAAAAATAAAGAAAAGTTAGAAACATCATGGACCATGAACCATATGCTCAATTTAAAGAGTAAACTCTACTGGAAGAGAAAATACCAGATAGGGAATGTATAGAATACATTATTTTTATTTGAACAATAGGGTGAAAATGTTCCTCTTCATTTTTTTTTCTAAATGTTTTCACCTAAGGTACATGTTAAACCCTAAAGGTAAAGTGAATGATCTTATAAGGCAATGATTAACATATAAGGCTACGAGGCTTCACTAGCATTGAAGAAAATATTCCTAATTATAACCTCTACTAAAAATTTAAAATAAGATAAGCTGGATTAGATATATGTTAAGTGAATCAAATCACTTGTTAATATATAAATCATATATAATATGTAGAATACACAAGAAAGGGGTTGAATTGTGTTGAATCTTGTAAGATATTAATCTTTAAAATCTTCTTAATTTTCTTTACAAATTTAGATGATTACAAAACAATTCGCTTAATTTGATGAGTAATGCAACAACAAAAATTATTACCTATTCTTCTAAAAATAAGAAGATTAAAGAGATAAGGGTTAGAGAATATGACACCGCGATGTATACTGACCTTAGGTTACGTCTAGTCCTTAGAGTTTGTCTGAGATTTCACTATACTTTTCAATATTTCAAGTATTATTTCTACATTTGCAGAGCCTCTTCACGTCTCTCTCATAAAGTACTCTTTATCTATTTCCTTAGCCTCTTCAAGCTCTAGCCTTTCTTTCGCTTGGAAAGATATTATTTGAGCTACGTTACAAATGTATTTGCTCTCTTTCTTTTGCACTTAAGTACAAAGCTTCTCTAAGTAGGTTTCGTACAGTCAAATTTTCTTTATTGTATTGTTGTTATTAGTTTACGACTATAACTATATTTATAACCTAAATCTTCAACTATCTTCTTAAGAAATCTGCTTGTTGAATCTTCTAAAAATCATCATTAGTTAATTCCTGTAAATAACTCCAACTAACTGACTGACTGTAACATCCCGTCACCATTGGGAAGGTCATATTGGTAAATTGAGGCGGGATAGGACATTACCGCATAATATGGACTGAGCATCCTGTTAACCTCTAATTTTGGAGGCCATGAGTCTTTTGCACATGCATATATAGGTACATGCATTTATGATATTTCCCGACTTTTAATTGTGATACTGATATGAATTGAGTTATTGGGAATAATTGATATGATATGAATTGTGATTTATTGGAAATTTTGGAATAATTGGGTCTGAATAGTTGATTTGGAAATATTTTAGAGTGACTGTT
>JANZLD010000007.1:2039103-2050419 GCA_026413575.1 Erythroxylum carthagenense
GGTTAATGAAATAGTTTTTTTGATTGAAAATGTTTCCGCATCGCGGGCCCAAATTGTTTATTGATTTCTGCGCACTCCTTTGTTTCAAATAGTACAAAATTGTTTTATGGATTGTTATAATGGATTTTTTTTAAAACTGCATTGTCTGCTCTAACATACTACCTTCGCGGGTCACGGGCTCGGATATCACTGTAGATGTCGGGTTCGGATCTCGCGGGAGTGGGGTGTTACACTGAATGATGTTGTATTATGCTTCGCCTGGTGTTATGCTTCATCTAGTGTTGTGCTTCGTCTGATGTTATGCTTCGTTTGGTGTTATGCTTTGTCCGGTGTCTTAGACCAAGCACTTCGCACTTCGTCTAATCTATTTAAGACGCTTTGTCTTATTCAGTTTTTACTTAAGTATCATCTTGAGTTGACCTTGAGTCTTAAGTATCGTCTTGAGCTAACCTTGAGTCTTAAGTATCATCTTGAGTTGGCGATTTGTGTTACTTACATTTATCTGCGCACTTAACAGACTCATCAAAATAATTCACACACTTCTATGAATATTATTATTTGATTTTTGACAAATTTAATAGAAGAAGTAAAGTCTTCTTGACTTAACAATCTCCCCCTTTTTGATGATAACAAATAATCATAATATTAGAAGATAAAATAATATTCAAATGATAGACAAATAAACAAATAATGTTTAGACGAATAACGAATAAAGCAATACATAAGATATGCATAAGATATATAATGCTTTCTAATGTACTCCACTTTTCTCCCTCTATTTGTTATTAATAAAAAAGATAGTTCATTTTAGATGCTTCAGAATTTTAGAATATATGTGTTGAATATCAATGCAGATCGTCTTGAGGTCTTGTTCAATAGAAACACGTAGAAGTGTTATTTCTTCATAAAGATCACCCATTGCATCACCTAGTTCATCAACCTTAGTATGAAGTTCCATAATGTTTTTAGCTAAGGCTGCCTGAACTTCCATCTACATGTTTCTAGCTTCAGTCCAATTGATGAAATGCTTCAAGAACTCCGAATTAGCAGTAGCATCTTGTAGTATTTCACTAAGGGGATGAGGGTGTTTAAAAACAAATGGTTTTCTAGGTGAATCGTCTAATTTTATGATTTTGATTTAGGGTAATTTAAAGGTTTGTTTTCCTTCAAGGATATCAAGATCATCAGTTTTAGGTAGTTTGTAAATTGGTTGCCCAAGAAGGTGTAAAACAGTTTTATCTGAAGATATGAAACCTAAAGGTTTGAAATAAATGATTAAATGCACAAACATTTCTAAGTTAAAATTGATACCTTCAATTTTAATACTTCTGTACCTTCCTTCTGAAACTGTGCCAACTACCTTGAAACTTTCGTCTTTGGTAGATACTCCAAATTGACTTCCTGATGCCTTTGATATGTGATGTGATACATAGACACCTACAGGTTGAATTGTATGAGATACATTGTCTATATCCTTCACTGCCACTTGAATATGCTCTTCTATAAGATCATCTTCATGCCCTTCAAGAAACATTTTCTTCTTCCCTTTTCCTTCATTTATTACAGGTGTTGGACATCTTAGTTATACATCTGGGTACAATATTGATTGTCGTTTTGCTTATTATCGGATAGATTGTATAACAATTTTTTGTAATCTTCATTGGATATAGTTCTAACTTTTCATCTCGCAGAATACCATATAGTCTTCATTCTTCATAACTTTGAAGATGTATCATCTGATCGTTTACTATTATAGGCTTAACTTATACCTTGATGTCTGTTTAGAAGATTCTCTTATAATAATTGAACTTTTGTTTCGATCAGGTATTGATTCTTTTATGACCTTTATTTTCAAATCCTTTTTTCTTTATTGGTTGAGGAGGGTTGTAAAGTACTATTTAGTGTTCAACAGTTTGTGCCTTTTGTGGAACATCAGATGAAGAAACCTTTTTCTGACTAAGTTTCATCTTCTTTTTTTCTTCTGCTGGTTTGGAAGAGAGTTGTTGTTGAGGCTTCTTCCTCTCAAATACTAACTTTCTTTTTGTCTCTATATCTCCAGATGATTGTGCTGATTGAATTTGAGGGATAGAGACAATCAATTTGGTAGGCTGTTGTTGTTGCTCTTGCTTCATTTTACTCTCAGAATCTTCACTAAGAATCAGAAATTTCTGCTTCTTCTGCTCTTGTTGTCGTAAGGTCAATAATCTTGGTGACCTTCTTGACTATTTGGGCCTTTCTGATTAGAGCGTCTCAACCTTCCTCTTTAAAGACACTTGATGAGTTGATTGTTGAACCTTGATTTCCTCCCTCTTTAGAACCATCTTAACTTGTATTGGCCCATCAAACGATTGTTCAACCTTTTCCTTTGCTAATATTCTTCCGGACGATCGAGGTTTTGTTTGTATTTTAGACTGAACATGTTCACTCTTGCTTCGTCTTACTAAAAGCTCCCCCCTTAGACTTTGCTTTCGGTGTAAAATCTACATCGGCTTCAGCTTAAGTCTTGATTCCCATTTTGTGAATAGTAGAGGCATTAATAACACTCTTAACATTCATCTTTACTCTATTTCCTCTATCAAGTAAGATTTCAGATTCTTTAAAGAATCTTGTTAACAACATACCGTAAGGTAAAAAAACCACTCTTCATATAATAATACTCCCTAGCTTTTATCATGTTCTTCATAATCAAGAACGGAAGATTAACGAGTTGGTGAGTAAGTAGATGAAACAAATAATGTTCATCATTTATTGTCACCATGTCCTTTGATCCTGCTTTTACTAGGATACAATGGAGAAGAAGTGAATAATGAACCCTAGCCTTTGGAATGAGGGTTGAAGACTTTTTGACTCCTAGATTACTGGATCCATATAGTTGTTGATTGATGTTAGCTTTGTCTATATGACCTTGTAACAAATAAACACTAAATATGTAAATGTATTTCACTTAATAAAGCTAGGTTAGCATATAAAAAGATAAAGATATGGAATGAGAGGAAATTAAACTGCTGGATCGTCTTTGTTGAAAGCACTTTAAACAAGTCGGTCGAAGTTTTTCAAGAAAATTGAGTGTAAGATGTTTTAGAATCTTGAGATAATTTCCTTTTTATGCATACTCTTGAAAAGTTACCGTTCTTAACTTACCGTTACTATTTAACTTGAAAACTTACAACTTTTCAGCTTCTTCTGGACAAATCGTCTAGATCATAGAGTGTCAGACGAATGGTCATTTAACATTACCATATTCAGGTTTTGTCTAATTTCCTTAAATCTGTCTTCACTTAAGGGTTTGGTGAAGATATCTGTCCATTGTTGATTCGTCTCAACAAATTGTAGATTGATAATCCCTCTCTGTATATAGTCTCTTATAAAATGATGTCTAACTTCAATATGCTTTGTCCTTGAGTGTTGTATTGGATTCTTTGAGAGATTAATAGTACTTGTGTTGTCACAAAAGATTGGAATATGATCTTCTTGGATAGAATAATCCTTTAACTAATACTTAATCCATAACACTTGTGAACAACAGCTTGCAGCTGACATGTATTCAGCTTCTGCAGTAGATAGAGCAATTGAACTTTGACTCTTGCTTGAGCAAGAAATTATATTATGACCAAGAAAGTGACAACCTCCACTTGTACTTTTTCTATCAATTCTATCTCCAGCATAATCAGTATCACAGTAGCCAATTAACTTGAAGTCTTTACCTTTCTCATACATTAAGCAAAGATTAGTAGAACTTTCTAAGTATCTCAATATTCTTTTGTATTAAATATAGTTCATTTGCAACCAAAAGGATGAAAGTAAGATATATTTGGCTTTCTTCCTGTCTATAATTCATATGGAGTTTTATTTAAAATAGGTCGCAAAAAATACTCTATTTTGAATATAACAAGATGTATTTACAGATTCTGTCCATAAGTTCATAGGAAGATTCATTTCACATAGCATAGTCCTTGTCATTTCCTTAATCATCCTGTTCTTTCTCTCTACAATTCCATTTTGTTGAGGAGTTCTAGGAGTAGAGAAATTATGGAAAGTTCCATTCTTTTCACAAAACATTTTAAATTTTTCATTTTCAAATTCTCCGCCATGATCACTCCTAATTCCAGCAATAAAAATTGCCTTTTCATTTTGTAACTTTTTGGATAAAACTTTAAAACACTTAAGATATTCATCTTTATATGATAAAAACAATATCCAACAAAATCTAGTGAGGCCATCAACAATTACGAGACCATACTTCTTTTACACCTAGACTTAGTATTCTAGTTGGACCAAACAAATCTATATGTAATAGCTCTAGAGGTCTAGACGAAGTCACAATATTTTTAGATGAAAAAGATGCAACTCTCACAAAAGAACTCTTTGTTAAAACTTATCTTTGGTAATCATCTTACCAAATCATGTCTAACTAACTTGGAAATATGTTTAAAACTAACATAACCTAGCTTTTGTGCCAAATTACTTTTTCATCATCTATTGATGTAAAACATGAAATATTTTGAATTTTCAAATTATCTAAGTTAATTTTATAGAGATTATTTTGTCTCTTGGTAGAAAAGAATATGGAACCATCCTTATTTTTAACTACACAAGAATTTTGATTAAAGGATACTTCAAAATTAGAATCACATAATATACTGACACTAATTAAATTATTCTTTAAGCCTTCAATCTAGCATAACATTATCAATAGATGAAAAAAAAATCTTTACCAATTTTGCCGATTCCAACTATTTTGCCCTGCTGGTTGTCTCTAAAAGTTACTGATCCTCCTTGCTTATGTTGGAGGTCTAGGAACACAGACCTTCTTCCCGTCATATGTCGTGAGCAGCCACTGTCCAAGTACCATTGGTGATGGTTGCTTTTTCCAAGAAAGGAGATTTGTAGTATATATTATATCCTTCTTAGGTACCCATATTTTCTTGGGACCTTTAAGGTTAGCCTTATAGTTTTTCATCGAATAATAAGAATATTGTTTCTTTTTCTTTCTATTAGGAACAAAACTCTTATTATGAAGAATTTACTATTATTAATAGTAGTTTTAAAACCTAAATCACTTTTATCATTTGGATGTCTATATCTTCCAATTATGTCATTCATTATTTTTGTACTTTCTATAAATTTTGATAAATCTGCTGAGAGATTGTTAATCCTTTGTTTTAGTTGATTAATTTCCTCAGATCCATCTACAGTTACTTTCTTTTTCATATCATCTACTTGTTTCTTAAGGTAGACATTTTCTTTTTCTAGAAGTTTTGTGTTTTTCAAATTTTCAGCAAAATTCTTTTTCAATATCCTATATTGTTTTAAGATAACATGTAAATCTTCTAAAAATTCTAAATAAGCACCCTAAAGATCATCAAAGTTAGAAATTACCTCATCATCGCATTCCCTTTCAACTACCAAGCATATATTTGCTTGCTCTGATGTTTTTGATTCGAATTCAGGTTAAGACGAATCCAGATCTTCCCAAGTTGCCATTATGCTCTTTTTTTTTCTTGACTTTTCTTTTGTTTTCTTTTGAGCAACGGACATTTAGACTTATAATGTCCTAGTTTATTGCACTTATAGCAAATGATAAAACTTTTTTCATTCTTTGAATCATCTTTTGTTGGTCGCTATTTTCGAAATCCTACTCTTTCTCTAATACCATACATGTTGGATCCTGTTTTTGGAACCCAACATCTAGAAACTATTCATAAATGTGAGCGTATTAACCTCTAGGGTTATTTCCATGAAATCTTTGTAGCCATCATTGGTTCCCTCTCATTCTCATAACATCTCAACCCACAAGGGCAAGCCCACATAACGAATTCACGAAAATCAAACTCATTTTTTTATTTTCCTATTTCAGAACAGATCTTGGGAAACTCCAAACTCAAATTACAAATTGACTACTTCAATACAATTGTGTCACTATGTCTCTAGTTTATTTTGAAGCAAGAACCATCTCAATCGGAGCTCCATAGATCAAGATATGCTTGAAAATCCAAAGTGTTTTCATAACCCTATCATGCTTTTCCAACCGATCCCTCAATTTCTTTTCATCAATATTTCTCAACCCAAAACCAAAGGATACTAATCTTTATGAAAAGATAGATAAACATCTTAGGAATCTATTGCTTTAAGAATCGCTTAATTTGGAGCTCGGGTCATAAAGTTATGGCCAAAAGAATCAACCATGCTCTTGTTCTCAATCATGTTGAACCTATCATGGGACAATTGGCATAACTTTCACTAGAGATGTCATATCGAGTTCATTCTTGAAGGTTTGAAAGAGGACTTCTCGACATACAACTTTTGTAAAGACTTCAAAGTTAAATTTCATCATTTGAAGGGCCAAAACATGGACCGTGTGATCCCACACCGGCAGACCGTTTAACTTTCAGGTGTGACAAAATTTTTCACTATCTAAGACCCCTTCAATGGATCCTAAATCCATCCTAACATCCCTTTTACTCATAATCTTTCCAAATCGAACAATCCTAGTGCAATATCACTCCATATACTCTAATTATTCGGGATACACATCCTATGCAACATTACCCACTCAAATGATCATATCTCTCAACTCCGATATCCAAACCTTGCATACTTTATACTGTTGGAAAGCTAAAATGACAAGCTACAACTTTCATGAGACAAATTTGTCTAATTAATCATAGATTAATACAGATTTTCTCCTAAAGTCAGAACACACACTTTTCCCTCATGAAAAACTTGCCCTATTGCAATATCATTCATAACGATTTCAAATACCAATTGGAATTCATCAAACTCTCCACCTCAATTCATTTGACTCTTCATATTCAACTACATCTCATCATTAATAATTCCTATCTTTCTTTTCCACAATAACTCACTTATGTATATATATATAACAACAATTCATGTTCAAAGTTCATCCACTTAAGTGGAAAACTTCTTCAAATATATCTAAATCCAACTCAACTCATATCATCCATAAACAATTCATATTTAATTAACATCATAAAATAAGTGTTTACAAAACTTTAATGGCATCTCATTCCATAATACATCATCAATATCAAAATTCAAAATACAAAAGATGCAAAACCCAATATTTCTCGAAATGAATCTAAAGTCTTGCTTTTACAAAATCTAACTTTAAATACAAATTAAGCATTATCGAAATGATGCCTTCACTCTTGATTTCTCGATTTCATTCTTTTCACTTGAAGATGGGATGGCAAGCGGGTGAGCTTGAAAACTCATGGGTAACAAGTTTATAACAGATAACAAGCAAAAACCATTTGTAAAGCTCATTTCCATTGAACATTTTCATAAACATGGTCATTCCACATTTAAAATCACCAAACTTTTATTTCTTAAAACTCTCAACAATGAAAATCATGTATGTATCAACTTGTCAACATATCATAAGCATATAAGCACATCAAAATGGTTGGGGTGGATCCAAATAGAACGTACTACACATTTCCCATAAGGGTCCTGTGTATCCGTGAACAGAACGTACTAACGCAAACTCCAAATTGCCTATATAATTGCCTCTAAACTTCTAAAAACGATGCCCAATGCTTCCTTCTCTCCATTTGCCTCCAAAATGTCACTTTTATATGCAGATGTAGGTTTTTGGGTTATACACACTCTCTTGCACAACCTTGCATCAGAACCTTCACAATTAGATTTTGTTGGGTATCGCAAAAATGCACAATTACGTAAGAAGTACACGGTTATGCACTCCTTCCAAATTGTTGATTCTTTGGTTTTAGCCGTGTTTCAGACTGAATTCTTCTTCTTTAAGTCCGTGAAGGCAATTATACTCCATAAACACACTCGAGACAAATTAAATATCAAATATACACAAAAAGTATAAAATATCAAGCAATAATACATTAAATACGAGGTAAAATATAGCCAATTATCCATCTATCAAAGCTCTTAGACCAGATGGCTTTAATGTCAAATTCTTCAAGAAAACTTTTTCTTACAGTTAATTTGGTTTCTAAAGCTATGACGAAATTCTTTGATAAAGATACCCTACTCAAAGAAATCAACAAAACCTTTATAACTCTAGTTCTAAAGACTAGTGAGCTTAACGTTTTCTCTTATTTCACAACCATTGCTTGTTCCAATTCCTTTCCCAAGATTATCTCCCAAATATTGGCTCAAAGGCTTAAAGGAATTCTTCTTAAGAACATTAGACACAATCAAGGTGTGCATATATACCTGGTAGGAAAATTGGTGACAATATCCTAATGTTTTAAAAACTTATTGCTAATTACTTAAAGACGACAAGCATACCTAATTGTTGTATCAAAATAGACCTTAGGAAAACTTATGACAATGTTGATTGGTCCTTCATCGCAAATCTCTTACATGGTTTGGGATTTCCAAGTATCTTCATACATTAGGTTGAACAATGTCTTATGACTTCCTCACACAATATCTTAGTGAATGGGAAACCTACTAAATTTTTTCAAAGTTACTAAGGAATTAGGTAAGAAGATCCTTTGTCTCCATACATATTTGTCTTAGTGATGCAAACTCTTTATAAGATCGTTCAAAGTGTGGTCACAAGGACAAAGCACTTCAAATATTATTCAAAATGTGGCAAATTTAAACTATGCAGTATTTGTTTTGTAGATGATCCAATATTACACTCAAAGGCTTATGTAAACTCTATCTCTACATTGATGAAAACCTTAAAGATCTCTCAAAGGGTTTCAGGATTACAAGTTAATTGTTCCAAAAGCAATGTATTCTTATCCAAGAGTGCCTCAGATCTTTAACACATGATTCCAACCTTAACTGGCTTTCAACATCAAGCATTTCCAATGAAATACCTACGTATTCCTATATCTCCACACAAATTGAAAGTAAGGGACTATATAGAGTGTAACATCCCATTACTTGTGGGAAGGTTATAATGGTAAATGTGAGTGATTATAAGAATTAGAAATGCATCCCCATGTTCATGCATATTATGTTATAAACATACATATGAATAGTGAAATCATGACATATGAAAATAATTGTACATGCATTCATGAATAATTCTAGGTATAATTAGATTGAGATATGATTTTTGGGTGTTTTAAGAATTTTGAATTTTATTTATATGGAAAGTCCATTGGTTAGTAAGAAAATTGTAATTGTGAATTTTGGTGAATTTAGGCATAAATTTTTGGATAAATTTTGGAGAATAGGAAAAAGACATCAAATTAAGTTTTGAAGATAGTTAAATTGTAAAGATGAGAGTTAAAGGAATTAGTTTCAAAAGAAACTAATTTAGAGCTTAGATATGAGGTAAGTGACAATTGTCACTTAGGCTTGGTACTTTGCTAAAATGTAGGTTACTATTTCTGACAGTTGAAAAGTTAAGTTATATATCTAGATTCATTCTTGATGGTCATCTTCTTTACGTTTCCTTCCCACATACAGAGTTTTCCTTCTAACCCCTTCTAAGAGATTTCTCTGTTTTCCTTCTTTCACCAAGCCACTTTGCTATTTATGTCTTCTACCCTAAGAAAAACCAGAAGCTAGCCATTGTACATAGTGAAATATGTCAATCACATAGAGTTTAGGGCTTGAAGATTTTAGAGTTTTAGATAGGTAAGTAGCAAATAAATGCTTTAAAGTTGGTGATTTGCGAAAGAAAGTTGAGGAGTTACTGTCATCTGCATGGAAAGTGACATTTAAGAGTATAATCATAAATACTCGGTGGTTGGGAGGAAATGAATTCAGTTATAGTGTTAAATTAGTTTTTCAAAAATCTTTGATGTTTTGGTGATGTAAAATATTGAAAGTTTGAAAACCTGGAAAATGTTTACTAAATATGCTTCAGTCTTTTAGCCACAACGTTTTCTCTAGTTGTCCAAACGTAAAGATTCTTAATTTGGATTAAACTAGAGATATATGACTACATTTCTTATGAAGACATTAAATTTAAATTCTATCTCTAAGAATCTCAAACTTTGTCATGAAGTTAAGAATTGAGTGTAGTACATTGGAGCTGAATGTAAAATTCTTGTTCTAACTTCGGGAGAAAATTTGGATTAATTTAGATAGATTTTGGCAAAGTTGTCTTCTTGGAAGTTGTATATGATCTTTCTAGCTTTCCAACAATATAAAGTTTGTAAATTTTGGATATCGGAGTTGAAAGATATTAGTGTTTCTAGTAGTAATGTTACTTTGTCTCAATTTGCTTCATCTTAGTTTTGCTTCGTCTTAGTTACTGTTCATTTGCTTCATCTTAGTTCCTGTTCCTTGGCTTCATCTTAGTTATTGCTCGTTCGCTTCGTCTTAGTTTGACTTTTGCTTCGTCTTAGTTTGACTTTTACTTCGTCTCAGTTTGCTTCGTCTTAGTTACTATTCATTTGCTTCGTCTTAGTTCCTGTTCATTGGCTTCGTCTTAGTTACTACTCAATCGCTTCGTCTTAGTTTGACTTTTGCTTCATCTTAGTTTGACTTTTACTTCATCTCAGTTTGCTTCGTCTTAGTTACTGTTCATTGGCTTCATCTTAGTTACTGGTCATTAGCTTCGTCTTAGTTTGACTTTTATTTTGTCTCAGTTTGCTTCGTCTTAGTTACTGTTCATTGGCTTCGTTTTAGTTATTGCTCATTCTCTTCGTCTTAGTTTGACTTTTGCTTCATCTTAGTTACTGTTTATTTGCTTTGTCTTAGTTACTGTTCATTGGCTTCGTCTTAGTTACTGTTCTTTCGCTTCATCTTAGTTACTGTTCATTCACTTCGTCTTAGTTTGACATTTTGCGTCTTAGTTTGACCATCTTAGATTGCCCTTTTCTGCATCGTCTTAGTTGTATTGTCATCTTCTGTCCTATTTTTGACCCTTTTAGAGGCAGAATCTTGCTTTATGGTCTTCATGAAAGTTGTAGATCTAGAAGTATTCTTTCTAACTAACCAAAAACGAGTCAATCCAACATCTGTACCAAAAGTTATGGCAATTGCGCCAAGTTATGTTCAATTTGAGTAAAGACATGATCATGTTAGATTCTTTTGGCCATAACTCCTTCTCTAGACACCCAAATTACTTTATTCTTAAACCATTGGACTCGTAAGACCTTTATCTACATCTCTACCAAAAATCATAGCCCTTTAAATCAAACTGAGAAAGATTCAGCGAAAAAGATTGAACGGGTACAGTGAGTATATTCTTAAATCGTATGAACTGTTGTTATTCTACTGAGCATACTTCAGTATTTTGATGATATATTCATATGTTGTAACATCTCGTTACTGTCAGCAAGGGTATTAGGGTAATATTGGGACTGACTGATAGGCTTTACTGTATTTACTGACTGAGTATGC
>JANZLD010000007.1:2050519-2063085 GCA_026413575.1 Erythroxylum carthagenense
ACTCACTGAGTTCGCAAAACTCACCCAAAATTTGCAATTATTTTTCAGGATTTGAAGAATACCTCGTTAGGTAAACGAGAGTATAATTACTACATACAAGGGAAAGCTAGAAGGCGGGATCAGTTCGCGTCTGCATTGTGTCTTGTTCTGTTCACACTGAATTGAATTTTCTACAAATTATTGTATTTGGTGTATTTGAGTATAATTGTTGTTATGTATAACTTTTCGCTTGGAACAAGGTTTTGCAAAATAGATTGATCCAAGTGTAATATGTTTTGTTTTTTTTAAATGGGCAAATCGAAATTCTGGTATTTGAAAACAAAAATTTGGCAACTCTTGTAAATGAAAATGTTTCTGAATAAAAGTGGGCCCAAATTTGTGATTCCTGATTTTCACGTACGCTTAAAAAAATTATAATGAGTTTTTGACTAGTGATGTAGCTCACCACCCTCGCGGGGCACGGACTCGGATATCACCATCGATGTCGGGATTGGGTCATGCGAGAGCGGGGTATTACTGAATATGCTTCAGCCTTTTAGCCACAACATTTTCCCTAGTTGTCCAAACGCGAAGATTCTTGATTTGGATTAAACTGGAGATATATGGCTACATTTCTTATGAAGACATTGAATCTAAATTCTATCTATAAGAATCTCAAACTTTGTCATGAAGTTGAGAATGGAGTGCAGTAAATTGGAGCTGAGTGTAAAATTTGTGTTCTAACTTTGGGAGAAAATTTGGATTAATTTAGATAGATTTTGGCCAAGTTGTCTCTTGGAAGTTGTAGATGATCTTTCCAACTTTCCAACAATATAAAGTTTGTAAATTTTGGATATCAGAGTTGAGAGATATGAGCATTTTTAGTAGTAATGTTACTTCGTCTCAATTTGCTTCGTCTTAGTTACTGTTAAATTGACTTCGTCTTAGTTCCTATGCATTGACTTCGTCTTAGATACTACTCATTCGCTTTGTCTTAGTTTGACTTTTGCTTGGTCTTAGTTTGACTTTTATTTCGTCTCAGTTTGCTTCGTCTTAGTTTTGCTTCATCTTAGTTACTGTTCATTTGCTTCATTTTAGTTCCTGTTCATTGGCTTCGTCTCAGTTACTGCTCATTCGC
The DNA here is from genome assembly GCA_026413575.1 of Erythroxylum carthagenense. Taxonomy (NCBI): domain Eukaryota; kingdom Viridiplantae; phylum Streptophyta; class Magnoliopsida; order Malpighiales; family Erythroxylaceae; genus Erythroxylum; species Erythroxylum carthagenense. The sequence continues at coordinate 2,051,637 of JANZLD010000007.1, forward strand.
TTCATCTTAGTTTGACTGTTGCTTCGTTTTAGATTGACTTTTACTTCATCTCAGTTTGCTTCGTCTTAGTTTTGGTTCGTCTTAGTTACTACTCATTGGCTTCGTCTTATTTGACTTTTGCTTCGTCTTAGTTTGACTTTTACTTCGTCTCAGTTTGCTTCATCTTAGTTTTGCTTCATCTTAGTTACTGTTTATTGGTTTCGTCTTAGTTACTGCTCATTCACTTCGTCTTAGTTTGACATTTGCTTCATCTTAGTTTGACTTTTACTTCATCTTAGTTTGCTTCGTCTTAGTTTTGCTTCATCTTAGTTACTGTTCATTTGCTTCGTCTTAGCTACTATTCATTGACTTCTTCTTAGTTACTATTCTTTCACTTCTTCTTAGTTACTGTTCATTCGCTTCGTCTTAGTTTGACATTTTGCGTCTTAGTCAGACCGTTTTAGTTTGCCCTTTTCTGCATCGTCTTAATTGTATCGTCATCTTCTGTCCTATTTCTGACCCTTTTATAGGTAGAATCTTGCTTTATGGTCTTTATGAAAGTTTTCGATCTAGAAGTCTTCTTTCTAACCAATAAAAACGAAGTCAATCCAACATCTATACCAAAAGTTATGGCAATTACGCCAAGATATGTTCAATTTGAGTAAAGACATGAACATGTTAGATTCTTTTGGTCATAACTCCTTCTCTAGACACCCAAATGACATGATTCTTGAACCATTGGACTCGTAAGACCTTTCTCTACATCTCTACCAAAAATCATAGCCCTCACAATCAAACTAAGAAAGATTCAGTGAAAAAGGTTGAACGGGTATAGTGAGTATATTCTTAAATCGTATGAACTGTTGTTATTCTACTGAACATACTTCAGTATTTTAAAGATATATTGATCCGTAGAGCTCCAAATAAGATGATTTATGATTTGTGATAAACTAGAGACATGTAGCTACAAATAGTATGAAGAACTTAGAATCTAATTCAGTCTCTAAGATGTTTAAATTTCATATGGAAATTATGCATAGTACATCATTTTGGACAAGAGCAGTCCAAAACTGTTTGACGTATATCTTCCTGTTTATCGAACAAGTTGAGTGATTTTGGTGCAATTGGATTTGTAAGACATAAAGGAATACTTTTCTAGAATAGATTATGACACAATTACTTCAGCTTCATTTTCTGATTTAGTGCAGTAGACCCGAAAGGGGTGACTGGGAAAAACAAAGATGGGTTTTGCAATGAGAATGATCTTGTGATAACATTGATGGATTAATACCCGGGGTTGTCATAAACATGCATTGTACATATTTCATTGCATTCATGTGCATTATTAAATACCTATGATTGTGCAAATTGTGATATATGTGTATATTATTTGTTATAGAGGAGCAATTGGAACGTCAACCTGCAGACGTTGCTGAAACTTCCAGGCTTTAGCTTCGGGAGCAACTTGTGAGTCAACCTAGATGTTTTCCTAGGATTGATTTGTTCTGAATGGATTTGATTTGCTTAAACTTCCATATTATTGAAATGTTTGTGATCTGATTCTGAATTCCGGACTTGAAATCCGAGGAGTATAATAGTTGGGCATGTATTAGAAGTGCTTTGATCTATTGTGAAATTCTGTATGTTATCTGAATTCTCAATGAAAGTTGAATGTCGAACTTAGGTTCGATGAATGTAAACTTTTGATTTAACATCATATGTGATATGACATGATTTTTATGTGACGCATTTCATAAATTGCATGCTCAGATAAAGGTGTTGTGACTTCAGTAGCCAGTTTGAAGCATTTCCACGTAGAGCTTTTCTCCATGAACTATGATTCTGCATGTAGAGCTATGCTCTGTGAATTCTATTCTGACTGAGCCTTATGGGCTAGTATTTATGTAAGTGACTGGCACTCAGTCACAATAATTAAAATGAACACGAGTCTCATGCATATAACATTATAAGACTGAAGATATCGAATGACTATGTGACATGCCATATTATGTGAGTATCTGAACAATAAATGTATGATTAAAATGAGTAATTGTGCAATATGCGATATGTGTATAAGATCCAGTGAATTCATCAATGATGGTTCACTCATTGAGTTCGCAAAACTCATCAAAATTGCAACGTTGTCTTTTCAAGACCGAGAGAAGACTCTAGCTACTGAGGGGTCTACTATCGTGTAGTTTTTTGTTTTGGCAAGAGGAGTCATGGCTCAAAGGTCAATCAGTTGGGATTTTTGGGTGGCTTAGATAGATTTGATGTATTTTCCTTTTTCATGTAGTACTCCTGTATTGGATTTTGTGAATGTATATATAGAACTTATTGAAAGACACAATGTAGACATTCGGTATTTATGAAATGAAATGAAAAAAAAAGTTGGTTTTTAAATACTCTGGATTTCTTATGATGATTTACAAGTGATTATATACCATGCCTTGTGGAGTGAGTGTAGTGTTCGAACGTAGCGTGCCCTTATCTTAGGGTATGTGCCGGAATGACCTCCGGGTGCCCCAGTATGTATCCCTAGGTAAGGAGGCACTATATAGAGCTACTAAAAAAAATCCAAATCAAAATTTCAGCCTAAAGTTCCAAGCACCTATCAAGAGCTGGCTGAGTCCAACTTATTAATTCTATTCTCATCTCTATCAATAACTACTGGGCTGCCCACTTAGCCTTTCCAAGTGCAATCCTGAAACCCATTGATAACATGTTCAACAATTTCCTATGGACTGGCAAGGAGTTATAAAACTATAGTGAAATGGAGAAAAGTATGTATACCTCGCATTCAAGGTGGGTTGGGAATTTTCTCAATTAAAACCGTGAACACGGTTATATTAATAAAAAGACTCTAGAGACTAATAGTGGACAAGCAGTCTCTAGGATGTAAATGGATCCATGACTATTTCATCAAGAACATAAGTATATGGGCTACATATTGTTCCCACTTTCCCTTTACTACTCCCAAGGTCAGATACATGACTGATTTTATTACTCTAATTGAAAATGGGAAATTACCTTTTGGTATGATAATTGGCTCTTTATGGGACCATTAATAAAATTAAATGATGCTGACTTCCCAAAATCTTCAATTCCCTTAAATGTTTTGTTGCCATAGCCATTCATCACAAAGACAAATTTCAAAGCACATCTCTTCCCTTTTCACTTACTAGTGCGATCTGTGGGACTCACTGCAATGCTAAAATTGACAATTACATCTAGAAACACTCAAATAATGGCAAGTTCTTAAATCCTTCTTACAATAGAGGGCTATTTAAACATCTTCCTAAACTATCCCATACTAAAGGTATCTAGTCTACTTACCTTCTACCTCATGTAGGGTTTAATTTATGGATTACTATGAAAGGCTGATTGGGGACAACTGACATAATTGACAAATATACATATCTTACCAACTGGTGCTATTTGTGTAGGGTTGTTAAGGAATATCTAAGAATTTATTCTTCAAATGCCAATACATTAAAGAGATTTGGGAGAAGTTGCTTAGCAAATGCATCTTAGCTACTAATCTAGACAAACTTAAGAATGATCATATTCGACATTTAAACTATAGAAACAACACAAATAGGAAAAGCTTTTGGATAACTTTATCAACAACTGCCATGGCTATATGGGATGAGCAAAATCTCATAATTTTTCAGGATAAAAGCACTCATATGGAGCAGTTTTGTAAGTAATTAATACACCAAATCTGATTGCAAATCAACTTACAAAAGCAAAAACTTTCGCACCAACAATACCTCCTCATCTATTAGAATGTGTAAACTTCTAGTAGTTCGTTAAGACTCTTCAATTGTACTTTTGTATGTCTTAGGGTTTGCTTGTTTAATGGGTATGAAAAATGAGGTATGGGTATGGAATGAAAAGTATTGCTTGGTAAGATGTTATCATTGACTAATGTTTTCATTCCTTTTTTTTTAGTGATGCTCCATTCCTCTCATAATCAAGAGGAATGGGAGTCATTATTTTGTTATTTTGGTGCGCATTTGTGCTGCCATAATTACTCCTCCGAACTCAACTCTTCACTCTCTGTTCAAGCTCTCTACTCTCAATTCAAGTAACAGATATATTGTTTTCTTCTTAACTTAGAATCCTATACCCTTGACAAATCTCCCCACAAATTATTCCCTTTAGCTTACCATAGAAACACCCGAAACCAAGAATTAGCATTGGTAACATTCTTTCTATCTTTCTTCTTCATTTTTGTTTTTGTCGATATAATGGCATATTTCTCTTTTCTTTTATACTAGGTTTCTTTTTTATTGGGTTAGGATTTTTCAATTATAAATCCATTTTCTTCTATACTTTCTTTCTTCAATCTCTATTAATGTTGTTCCTCCTCCACTTCATTTCTTGCTCTGGGTATTGCTTTGATCTGTCTCTTACTCTTGAGTTAAGTTTGTTTCTTCTATTGTGTAACATACACTTTTTCTACAAGGTTCTACCTACAAAACTGAAATTGATGAATTAGATACTATCCTACATTGACGTCATTCTCTTTGAATTTACAGTTATGTACTTATTAGAATCTGTTTTAAGATTCTAAATATGTATGATTTTTCTCTATACTGCTGCTTTTATTTTTATCAAGATACTACTAGAGTCTGATTTTTCTTTGTAATGCTCTTGAGTCTATTGATCATAGGAGAAGAAAGGTAATTTTCCTAACCAGTATGTTTTCCCTTGGCTCTTCAGTTTTTTATAGATGTCTCGTTTGTTACAAGTAGTCAATTTTCCAATCAATATGCTATGGTAGTTATTTGTGCTTCATGGTTGATTGAACTCAAAATTGAGTGAAACACCAGAAAGAACGGATCTGAGTTTGCCAATATCATTACTGCTCTTTTTAGTTGAATTGTCCCCTCTCTAGTCCAATAGTCCGATAGCTTCACAGTTCTCTTTTTTCTTACTTATGCCTTCAAGTCTACTGCCACTAACCCCTCAAAATGCTTCATATCCTTTATTGAAATAAATCGTAATGGAACACAAGAACCAATGTAGAGTTTGAGCGATTTTGCCAATAGATAAAGAAAATAATGAATGAATATGTGCAAGAGTGGCAGTTAAAACTCTTCAGCTCATTAAGAATATTTGATAATTACATAAGCATGGGCTAAATAAAGGTTGAAACATTCTGCTACCATCTTGCAAATTTTTTGCAACTTAGCTCTATATCAACATCAAACCCCAAAAGAAAATGTTAAAGAGAAGAGAAAAAATTTGCAGTTGCATGTATAATTCCAATTGGAATTACATTGTATTTGTTGATGATACCATATTATGATCTAATCTCGCTATTAGTAGGTCCAACAAATGGTTGGAATGAGTTGTTGGTTTGTCTATTAAGGACCAAATCACCACTTACAATGTAGTGCAAGTGGCATTTCTCCATCCTAGATATTGAATTGTCACTTACAAAACTGTTCCACCATGTTACCTTGGGATTAAGGCTAACCAAATCCCCTACTTTGTTATTGAAGATGTCACTTCCCTCTATTGCTTGCGATTAGAAACATGACAATAATATGCTGTTAATGATGCCCAAGGATGGTTTTCTCTACTTTTAGCCCATTCACCTCTTGAACATATGAAATCTCAGCAAGCCACTTGTTGCTTGTTAAAATCTCCAGTTTTAGAATATAGACTGGTTATCATGAAGAATCTACTCTCATTTAGTGAAACCTCACTCATAAGTTAACATACATCAAAGTGAAGTAGTTCCAACCTTTACTTTGCTCTCCAAGAAGTTTATAAAAGAAAATCTTGCTTGCTTACTGAGTTGATGTGATTGACAAATTTCTTTAATTTTAATCACTTAGGAAAGATCTTGCACAACATCATTGTCGTTCATAATTTTAAATACATCAAAACCAACATGTATCATTTCTCTATTACCTTCACTTCTTGTTTTATCTCTTTTACATTATTATTACCTAGCTTTTCAACATGCCCTATCTATATGTTAGACAATTATTTTCTGAATTTTTTAACATAGATTAACACAGCTTGCCACCCTATTCGCAAACGACAACACAAACTGAAGCAACTTTTGATACTTCAATAAATAACAAATAATATGATGGTTTTCTTATTTGCTATCCATTATGTTATCTATTATCTGTACGTTTAATATAAGGTTAATGAAATTAAAACAAAGGAAGAAAAAAGGATTGATAGAATGAAATGGATGTTTAGATTGACCATGGATTGTGATAATGCTTGAATTAGTGAACTTTGTATGGATAGAGTAACCTTTAGGATATTGTGTGATATGGTAATAGATGTCGGGGGTTTAAAAGACACTAAGAACACATCCGTAGAAGAGGTTGTAGCAATGTTCATATACACCTTAGCTCACCATAAAAAGAGTAGGATAATAAGCCTACTTTTTCTTCGTAATAAAGAAAGTGTAAGTCAACAATTCCATCAAGTTCTTCATATAATTATAAGATTGTATCATATTTTGCTCAAGAAGTCGGAGCCTATTACTCAAGATTGTCAATATGAGAGATGGAAATGTTTTCAAATAATTGAACATTATAATTAACCTATAACATTAATATCATAACCTATATGTTAAATCACCTTTTAGTTTTAATTTGTAGGGTTACCTAGGAGCCTTAGATGGGACACTTATTAAAGTTACACCTCCTAATGAAGATAAGCCTCGATATTGGACAAGAAAAGGATGTATTTGAACAAATGTTTTAGGTGTTTGTTGCCCAAACATACAATTCATATATGTATTGCCTGATTAGGAGGGCTCTACACACGATGGTCATGTGCTTCGAGATGCGCTCTCAAGACCTCATAGTCTACGAGTCCCTCGAGGTAAATTTCTATTATAATATCCAATTTTGTTTCTTTTTCAATTATGATGCTCAATCATAACTTATTGTTTAATTATGAAGGATGTTATTACTTGGTTGACTCTAAATATTGCAATGCAAATGGATTTCTTGCTCCATATCGAGGATAACGCTATCATCTCAAAGAATTTGATGGCCAACGACTAGAGACAATAGAGGAATACTTTATTATGAAACATTCCAAAGCAAGGAATGTTAATGAGAGATGCTTTGGATTGTTGAAATGAAGATGGAAGATCCTTGCATCCCCTTCATTTATCTCAATTGAAACCCAAGTTCGCATTATAATGACTTGTTCCCTTCTGCACAACTTAATTTGCAAGTTCATGAGCTTTGATCCACAAGAGTCAATCACTGAAGATGAAGAGAATAGTGAGGAAGATGAGAGTGAAGAAGATGATGAAATGGAATACATTACACAAATTAGTCCAACTGATGAGTGGTTGACATTCAGGAATAATTTGGTATCCAACATGTATAATATATGGATGAATAGATCCAATGATAATGATGTATATTAGTAATTTAAGATATGTTTGTTTCATATGCTTATTAGATTATTGAAATGTTTTGATTTCGATTAATGTACCTGAATGTTGAACATCTATGTTTGTTTATTATTAGTAATATATAACTTTTAGTTATTGGATTACTTTTGAAATGCACCCATATGATTAATCTCTGTTTGGTTGACTATGTGTTCATGACTTATTAGATTACATGTGCATGCTTTAAATTTTTTAGCAAAGTTATTTTTGTTATATGTTATTTCTTTGATAACTGTTACTTTGTTGTTCTTTCATTAGGAATGGCTATGGTTGGCCGTGGGATGGGAAAGAATAAGCAGTATTGGAAAGATTATGAGGTTAAAGGTTTGGTCTATGCTTTGCAAGGACTAGCTTGTGATCTTTTATGGAAAGTAGATAGGGGATTTAAGAATAATTATATGGTTGAAATCCACAAGATGTTGTTGAGTAAGACTCCCAATTTTGATAAGGATGTCGATCCCTACATTGACTCTAAGATTAAATGGTTAAGAAACAAGTAAAATCCAATTTCTGAAATGTGTATGCAAAGTGGCAGTCAGTGGGATGATGTTGAGCATAAGATCAATTGTGAGAAACAATGGTTTGATGAATGGTGATGGGTAAGGACATCTAATTCAAAAGTTGATTGAACTCTTATTTTCGTAGTTTCTTCTCTCATAATTTTAACATTTTCTTGTTATTGCATTTTAAATCTTCTTCTTCTTATAATTCTTTTTTACAGAATCACAATAATGCAATTAGAATGTAGAACTTTAAATTCCCATATTTGCAGAAACTAGATATGGTATGGGATAAAGATAGAACGACGGGACTCAAAGCTGAGGATGTAGCTGAAGCAAGTGCTAAGGCTAATAGCCAAAAGAATATGATAGTGTGTTCTTCATCAGATAGTGAAGATGAACTTGTTGTGGTATTTGATAAATAAGAATCCTCGGCTATTCCTTCAAGCAACCATGGAATAAGAAGGCAAAAAAAAACTTGTCACCAAGAAAGGAAAGTTCTTACGAGAAAAAAAGACTAGCAACACTTCAGAATACTATTGAGTCAAGGTTAAACAATTTCACTACTAAGTTTGAGTCTATTTGCGAACAAATGGCCTCACAATATGCAGCTGTTATAAATGCTTTGATTACAAAGTCTAAATCTGATTCCCTAACTGGTGAGAAGATGCAAGAGCTTATCAGTGAGTTTATTAATATTGGCATATCTCAAATGCATGTTGATAAGGCTGTTGTGTTATTATATAATGATCTTGCCAAAGTTCAGGTTTTATTCGCTTTGCCCGGTCATTTAAAAAAATCTTTTGTACTTGGATTCCTCTATTCATCTTCTAGTCTATGAATTATTCGAGGAAGCATATTAATATTTTTGTAAGTATTATAAACTTATGATGTAATTAATGTTGCCTAACTAAGTTATTTTATATTAATTGGGTCTTTTGTAGTTGTAATGCAAATAATGTTTATAGTGTTAACATAGTTATTTTGCATCAATTAAAGGCTTTTGGTTAAGATATTATATATCCGACAAATATTTTACATCATTTGCATTATCAAAGGAATGTAAGTTGTATTAAACTATGTTACTTGAATTTACTATAGCAATTGAATGGTGGATATTATGTTATGTTGATGAATTGTACAATATTTTCGATTATTAAACTATATTTTAAGGATGTTATGTAACTAATGATATGTTGATGTAAAAAAATACTGGAATGTTTTTTTTAAGAGCTATAGAAATGAAATACTGCAATATACTTGATTTTAAACAGTCTATTATTATAAATATGATGCATAAAATATATTTAAAATTGAATATATAACAAATTTTTATTTTTTAAGATTTTGAACAAATCAAGTACTATAAAAAATAATAGTAATCATTCATTTATTTTAATCAACCATTATAATTATAATAATTATACTCATTCTATATTTATTTTCATTCTTAAGGAACCAAGCGCCACTTTAATTGATAAGGAGCATCAGCAATACCTCCTCATCTGTTAGAACGTGTAGACTTCTAGTAGTTCGTTAAGACTCTTCAATTGTGCTTTTGTATGTCTTAATTGTCATGGGGCATCATTAGATGTACATTTTTTGAAACGATTTGAACTGCCTTTGAGATTTAATACCTTTAAATTCTTTTATAAAAAAAACAATATAAAAAAGTGAAAACCAAAAGGCCCACCAGTCCGCGTCCCAGCTCGCACGCGTCTCACGGTTATTTCTTCTCGTTTTCCTCCGCATTACCTCTCTTTTTCTGTGTTTATCCAACATTTATTTTCTGTCCAGTTTGTCAACAGTGATGTTCACGTTTCGAGCATCAAGCTGTTACCCTGGAACTGGTTTCCATTAAAGGGTCGACCTTTACAACCTTTACACGACGGAAAAGTTGGTCTTTTAAGCTTTATCTTGGGCAAAAGCAATGCCTTTACCTTGGAAGAAATCCAGAGTTCCAAGAATTTCACGGATTGTGGCGGATCTGCAGTTCCGGAAACATGGGAACTCTCTGGTTCTCGAAACTGGGTTTCCCACTTCCCTTGTGGACCTCTTTGTCAAGAACCGTGATAAGTTAAAGCGACCCTTTAAGAGCAAGAAGCACAAGGTGCAGGATCAGTCCTTGGTTGAGGAAGAGGAGATCGTAGTCTCTGATCCCGTAATTGTAACGAACTCCAAAGAGTTGGATGACGTGCTAGAGAAAAACCAGGCTTTGAGAGCAGGAAATTTGGAGGAGGAGCGAAACAAATATTGTGGGTTTAAATTGGCGACTCACGGACATGGGAATTTGGACGGCAGCCACGCCGATAAGGTTGTTCAGGATTGTGTTCATGGTGTTAGGGAAAGTGAGAATGAGAAAGAGATTAGGAAGGTGAGACGGGTTTGTGTGTTGACTGGTCTTGTGATGTTTATGGTGGTGATTTTGGGTTTGAGCCTTAAGAAACTGGCGGTTTCGATCACAACGTCTGCTTTTCTTTTTATTTTCCTTGAACATGTCGGTGATTATGTCTCTTGTTGGTCTGAACGGCGTCTGAACGCGGGTTTGATCCAAAGGTTGTTTTGCTTCTTTCCACCTAGGACGGTTGTGCCAATTTCGAAAGAAGTGAAGAGTTGTCGACATTCACAGAAACAAACTATTGTCCAAGAAGAAGACTACTTTTCTTCTCATCCCTGTGATATGTTTGATGCCCCTGACGGTGACTTCCACTGTTGCGGGGAGGAAATTCAGGTTCTGGAGGGTATGGTCTCTCAAGTTGAAGAGAATAGGGACATGGAAAACAATTTGGATTCACTTAGTCGTGATAAGAAATTGGGGTATTTACTAGCCATGAAAAAGAAGAGAGTTCTTGAGATGGAAGGAAATGGAACTGCAGTTTTAGTAAGTACAAAAGCCAAAATCAAAACTAAGATGAGGAAGCTGGTCCGTAATGGAAAGAAATGGAGAAGGAATAAGGGAAAAGAATGGGATGCAAACAATGACGGAGGCGGACGTTGGGAGGAGGATAAATTGGAAGAAGCTGATCAAATTGATGGCCAACAAGGTTTGGAAGATGCAGGCAAGTCCTCAGGATATCCTTTAGCAGAAGGACAAGAAATGGAACAAGAACGAATAGAAGTTGGTGACAAGGCTGAGGCAGACATGATTGTAGTTGTAGAGAAAAGGATGGTAATTCAGAGGAAGGACAACAATTCAAGTTATCCTACCTTCATTATCATCATTCTTGGTGGACTTGTGGAAGGTCGAATGGTGGCCTTTTCACTTACAGTTGCATGGTGTTTGGTATTGAAATTGGTTCTGAGATACAGGAAATGTGTAAATTAGGCAATATGGATGAATGGGGTCTCCTCACCTCATCTTGGTTATTGTGTTTTCGCTGAAGAAGTGTTAGATTTCAGTTTTTTGATCTTGGACTGTAAATGAACTGACAGAAAACGAATATTGACCCTTTAGGTTCCCGGTTATGTTGGCCACTTAGATTAACACTTAATCTGAGCAAGTCATGAGCGGTATCTAGCA
>JANZLD010000007.1:2067203-2081442 GCA_026413575.1 Erythroxylum carthagenense
ATATATATACTTATACAATCAATAATCATTTACCAATGACTCTCGAAACTATAATGCATGTGCAATGCAACTTTTGCTTGTACTCAATCCTGAACCGATCCAAATTACCGACATACCCATCACACCGGTAACGGGATGTTACAAAAACCCCCTTCTTATCAAACTAGCTTGCATTTTATGACACATAGGTTAACTTAGGTCCATTCATTTTAGGTTTCGATTAAGTAAAACAACCCGGGGTTGAATCTTATATTGCAATCCTTGGATTATTTTTTGTTTGACCTCCAAGGGCACGAATAAAGATCCGAATCAGTTGGATACATCGATGACACTCTTGCTCAACTAGCTACTGATTCTCTGGAATTTCACAAATGGCAGAAATACCACCGCCTAGTTTATTGCTTCCTTACTGCTTCTCTATCAAGCTCCACTGTCTGCATTGCTGTCGGCAGTACCACTACTCGTGAACTTGGGTTGATCTTGAGCGTCATTTCATGTAGCAATCTACTTCCCAACACTCTCTTCTCCAACATAAACTGCACACATTACAGAAAGGACTTCAGTCCATTACTGATTATCTGGCTTTTATCTCAAATGTAGCTGATGAACTATGAGCTATTAGTGATCAAATAACCGATAATGTTCTTATTCTCTTTGCCTTGAATGGTTTGCCAGCAAATTATGAATCCTTTATTACGGCGATAGAGCACCGAGAATCCAGCATCTCCTTTGATAAACTTAGAGCGAAGCTTCTCATTCACGAGCAACGTTTCTTATCATTTCGTTCGACTCCCTCACTAGACACAGCCCTCACGGTGTCCATCGATGGCCATCGCTCTTCTCCATCTCTCCACAGGCACAGCGCAACTCGAAGTAGAGGAGGAGGACGTTGTTTTTTTAACCCTAAAATACATGGGCCACTCTTCTGGGCCGCAGACATTTCCTTCTAGCCCACATGAGCAGGCCCTTGCCAACTCTTTTCAACCTACATCACCTTATAATACCTACACTAACCACACACAAGCCCAGCCCACTTATTATTCCTCCAGGCTTAATCACTCATACAAACCTCCATCCCAATGTCAAATTTGTTGGAAATGGGGCCATATTGCAGCCCATTGTCGTTATAAATATTTTGAATCTCGAAATCATCCTCTGCACCCTCTATTTCCACTGCCTTTACTACCTTTAATATCCAAGATACATCGAATCCCTCCACTTTCACTTCTAATACTCTCACCAAATGGCTTCCAGAAATTCCTCACCTTGTTGACTCTGAAACTCAATACAGTGGTCCTCATCAAGTGATCGTCGGTAATGAACAAATCCTTTCCATCTCCTCCACTAGTAATGTCACCTTATCCATTACAACTCGTCCTCTTCACCTAAACAATGTCTTAATTGTTCCCAATCTTACTGCCAATTTACTCTCTATAGCTAAATTTGTTAAAGATAAATCCTGCCTTATTGAATTAAACCCATTTGGTTATATTGTGAAGGATCTCAATATCAAGACACCACTATTTGTGAGATCCATCCACAATAATCTTTATCTCATGCAGATCCCAATTCGGTTTTAAATTCCAATTGCCTATCAAGCATCTTCCACTTCACTCAATCCGTGGAATTAACGTCTAGGTCATCTTTGCTCCATCATACTCTCCATACTATCTCTCCTTTTTAAATTATCATCAAATATACTGAATAATTGTACTTCCTATTTAATAGGAAAAAGCACTTGTCTTCCCCTTTAATTATCAGCTCGTGCTTCCACTATGCCTTTATAACTTATTCATTGCGATATTTGAGGTCCATCTCCATCTTTTTCAAATTCTGGTTACCGATATTTCATTCTTTTTTATTGATGACTTTAGTCGCCACAGCTGGATCTTTCCTTTAACTCACAAAAGTCAAGCCCTTTCTCAATTCCAAATTTTCAAAACTATAATCGAAAAACTTTTTTTGTCCGCCATTAAAACTTTTCAATACGATGGAGCTCCTGAACTCATCAAAGGTCCCTTTGCAACCTTTCTAACTACGCATGGCATCTCTTACCTCATTTCGTGTCCTCACACCCCACAATAAAATAGCCTTGCTAAGCATAAAATTCATCACATAACTAAAACTGGCCTTACCATTTTTCTTCATCCCCCTCTACCTAAATCATTATGTTTGATGCATTTTCTATAGCCACCTATCTCATTAATCTTTTTCCTACACCTGTCCTAAATCAAAAATTCCCTCATGAAGCTCTTTTCCTCACTCCACCTAATCTCTCTCACCTTCGTGTGTTTGGGTGTGTCTGTTTCCCTCTCCTTGGGTCTCGTATGGACAAACTCACTCTAAAGTCCATATAATGTGTCTTTATTGGGTATTCCTTAAAATACAAAAGTTATCGCTGCTTTGACCCTATCAACTCCAAAATTCACATCTCACGACATGTTCGCTTTCTTGAAGCTGTCTTTCCCTTTGCTACTTCCTCCCCACTCGCGTCCTCCACATCTTCCCCTTCATTATTTCTCTTCCATTGCCTGTACCACCTTCTTCTCCACCACCCCGAAATATACCATCTCCACCACCTCAACACCATATGACCACCAGCACACGTGATAACACTTGTGTCCCTAGAATCTCTTCTGACTATGTTAACTATTATATTTCTATGCAAACTTCAAACAAACTAGACCCTACCTCCTTCACTCATGCAAACAAATTTTCCCATTAGCGTCAAGCCATGCTTGATGAGTTCAATGCTCTACATCACAATCATACCTGGACCTTTGTTTCTCCACCTCCTAATGCTAGTATTGTTGGATATAAATGGGTTTTTTGGACAAAACGAAACTCTGATGGTACCCTAGATAGATACAAAGCCCGTCTTGATGCAAAAGGATATCACCAAACTCCTGGTCTTGACTACATTGACACCATTAGTTCTGTTATCAAACCTACAACCATTCGCCTCATCCTTACCATTGCCCTATCCAAAAATTGTCTCATTCGTCAACTTGATGTCCACAATGTCTTTCTCAATAGGGATGTTCACGAACCAGTTTTCATAGCCCAACCCTCTAGCTTTATTGACCCTCATCGACCTTCACTTGTATGTCATCTTCACAAAGCTCTTTATGGTCTGAAACAAGCTCCACGAGCTTGGTTTCATCGCTTAAGCCAAAAACTACTTAAACTCAATTTCACTTTCACCAAATTTAATTCATCCTTATTTGTTCACTCCAACTCCTCCCATACGACGTTCCTCCTAGTTTATGTTGATGGTATCTTAATCACTGGCTCTTCATCATATTTTATCACAAATCTCATTACTAAACTTTACTCTGCATTCTCTATTAAAGACCTCGATCCTCTTCATTACTTTCTTGGCATAGAAGCTACAACCAAGCCTACAGGCCTTTTCCTTACCCAAGCTAAGTATACTAAAGATCTTATTCTCTACACAGGTCTAGCCCAATCCAAACCAGTCATCACACCCATTACTCCTTCTCTTCCTCTATCCAAAAATCATGGTACACCTCTCTCTGATCCTTTTGAGTATAGAAGCACTGTTGGTTCCCTCCAATACCTCTGTCTTACTCGTCCTGACATTCAATTTGCAGTTAATAAAGTGTCTCAATTTCTCCATTATCCTCCTGACATTCACTGGACTCTTGTTAAAAGGATACTTCGACACCTTCGTTCCACATCCTCCTCTGGTCTCCACTTAACTCACACAACCTCTCTCTCTTTATTAATTCACATTGTGATGCTGATAGAGCAGGGAGTCCTGAAGATCGCCACTCTACAGCTGGTTATTGTATCTTTTAAGGTCCTAATCCCATCTCCTAGAGTGCTAAGAAACAACCCACTATTGTTAGATCCAGCATTGAAGTTGAATACTGAAGCATTGCTCTTAGTGCTGCTGAAGTTTGTTGGCTTCAATCTCTTCCTGAAGAAATTGGCCTCTCTCACCTTCCACCGACCCTTTGGTGTGACAATTTAAACACCACCTTTCTTGTTGCCAATCGTATCACTCACACTTGTACAAAGCATATTGAAATTGATATTCATTTTTTCAAAGATTTGGTTACCAACAAAGCATTATCAATTCAACATCTTCCTTTAAGTCATCAAATTGATGACATCACGATCAAGGCCTTACCTTCATCTGCTTTTCAAAACTTTCACGACAAGCTCACTATGGCTACCCACTATGAACTTGAGGGGGGCTGATAAACATATGCAGATAAATACAGATCTTCATAATCTCACCAGCACAAATTTGATCCTCTTTAATATGTAATTTGATTTTATCTTGTATATCTTAATTGATTTTCATTATCTTTTTAGATACTACAAATGTGTATAAATACAATGTAAAGTTACTCTATAATACACAAGAAATACAATACATTCACATAAAAATTGTCTTCTTATTCTATTCCTTTCAGTTCTAATGGAGAGAAGAAATTTTGATTAGTTTATTCGAGAAATCTTCAAACAAATAATGAGATGAAATTTTGAATAGTCATTTCAATGTTTTTTAAAATAAATTATGAAAATTCCTCCGTCACTTCACTTTATTGATTGATTTAAGTATGTATGAAGGGAATAACCAGTCATAACTAGGGATTTGTTGCATTCTGCCACACCTTTAAGAATAAATCAATTTGTTTTATTGAAAGTTGCACTTGTACATTCAATGTCTTATAAATGAAGGCCTACCATCCATATGCCAATTATATGCATGTTGTGTATGGATCATAAATACATGTTACAAATTTGAAGTATTTCAAGAAGAATATGGGTGGTGTTTTCTTAGATTTCTATGGGTGAAAATGGCTTGAGACACCGATGTATCCTAGTGTATATTGAGACACCGATTTATCCTAGTGTATTCCTTTCTAAAAATTAGAGATAAAGACATAGGCAAAATAGTTTGATGTGATAGAGGTTTTTGATAGGAGGAACTGAGGTTTCCTAAGAAACACAATATAAAGTGGAATCCTCTTTAATTTGCTAGAATATATCAGGAGCATTTAAGTAAGATAAAATAAGCAACAAAACGTAAGCAAAATAACACCAATAATTTTTATGTCGAAAAACACCTTCAATGCGAAGAGGAAAAACTATGGGACTTGTAAGTTTAACTCCAAAACTCACTATCATCAATCAAAAGTATAATACAATATTCAACAATTACACCATTGAGATATGGCCTTTAACAAACAACGAAAGCATCAAATCCCAAAACAAATAACAAAGCTTAAAAACTTCACCAAAAATAGCAAAAATCTTACAAAATTTATTACTAAATATCTAACAATCAAAATCAGATCTCCACTGTTTAGAATTTATATTAGGATGTTAACTACCTCTAGTCAAAACTTCAGGCCGATCAGACAATGTTTTGAACTTCAATCATTCATTTAATCACAACTGCTTTGGGCAAAATTTTGCTAAAAAATTCCTGTAGAAATTCTGCCCACTTTTGTCATAAAAAATTAAAAATTACCCTTTAATAGTGTTTAAATAGTTAGGGCAAATCTTTAATGAGCCTTAAGACATTACCTATTAGTCTTAGACTTTTTCCACATATGCAACATATTTCAAACTTCCATCTTGGCAATGACTTAGTCAACATATCAACACCATTATCATCTATATGTACCTTCTCAAGTTCAATCAACTTCTCATCCAACACATCACATATCCAATGATACCTCACATCAATATGTTTAGAATTAGAATGAAAAGTCGGATGTTTTCCAAGATAAATCACACTTTGACTGTCATAAAGCAACACATACCTCTCTTGGGTAGCCAAGTTCCCTTAGAAACTTCCTCAACCACAGCAACTCCTTGTATGCTTCAATAGTTGCAATACACTTTGCTTCAGTAGTTGCAATATACTCTACTTCAGTGGTTGACAATGCAACACATTATTTCAACTTAGATTGTCATGAAATAGCTTCCTCTGTAAAGGTAATCAAGTAATCAGAAGTAGATTTCATTATATCAACATCCCCAACCATATCAGCATTGATATAACTAATGAGAACTAACTTCCCGCAGCCAAAACAATGCCTCAAACTCGAAGTACCAAGGAGATATCTCAAAATCCACTTGACTGCATTTCAATGTTTCTCTCAAGTTTTGAGAGAAACTAACTCACGTTACTAATTGCATAAGCTATATAGGTCTCGTGCACACCATTACATACATCAGACTACCAACAACAGATGTATAATTAACCTTCATCATATCTTTCATCTCATCATCAGTAGAGGGACTTTGCTTAATAGTCAACTTCATATGCGTGCAAGAGGAGTGCTAACCTTTTTAGCGTTCTCTATCTGGAATCTTTAAAGCACCTTTTCAATGTACTTTTCTTGTGATAGCCAAAGTTTCATTGCTGTTCTATTCTGCAAAATTCTTATACCAAAAATTTGCTTTGCTGGTCTTAAATCCTTCATAGCAAATGACTTGTTTAATTCTTGCTTTAATATGGCGATTCTAGAACCACTTTGACCATCAATAAGCATGCCACCAACATAAAGCAACAAAATAATGAAATCATCATATGCAAACCTTTGTACAAACACAATGATCAATAATGGTCTTCTTGTAGCCTTATTGTTGTACAACAAACTCAAACTTCTTATGCCACACTCTCAAAGCTTGTTTCAAGTCATACAAGCTCTTCTTCAACTTACACACATAATCCTCTTTATCAGGTTGGTCTATATAAATTTCTTTATCTAAATTACCATAAACAAAAGCAATCTTCACATTCATTTGCTCAATCAGGTTGGTCTATATAAATTTCTTCATCCAAGTTACCATAAAGAAAAACAATCTTCACATTCATTTGCTCAACCTTTAATTCAAGGCTTATAGCTAACCCCAACATAGTACGGATTGAAGACAGTTTAACCACAGGTGAAAAGATCTCTTCAAAGTCAACTCCTCTCTTTTAACTGAAACCCTTAACAACCAACCTTGTTTTGTATCTTAGTTTTGAGTAACCCTCCTCCTGCTTCAGTCTATAAATTCACCTATTTTTCACAGTCTTTTTACCCTTTGGTCACTTCACTAACTCAAAGGTGTTATTATCATGCAAAGACTTCATCTCATCCTCTATAGCATAAACCCATTGCTATTTGTCTACACTTTCTATAGCTTCTTCAATGCATTTAGGCTCTCCCCTATTAGTAAAGAACATATATTCATCTAGGGAATATCCGATAGACTGTTGTCTAACTCTTATAGACCTTCTAAGTGTAGCTTCTTGTGGATTTGATGTAACGGGTTGACCATCATCATCATCATCTGTAGGATTAAGCAAGTCACCATCATACTGGTCATCAATAATATCATCATGCTGCATATCAGTCTCAACTCCTCCATTAACTTTAGTAGGCAACTATGACATAGGCACTGGATCAAAATCTGTGAGGTCACTCTGAATATGAGAACTAGACTTCTCTGCATTCTCAATATCATCAATGGTTTGGTCTTTGTGAAACACAATATCACAATTTATCACAAGCTTTTTCTCAACAAGATCATAAAGTATGTAACCAAACTCATCCTGACCACAGCCAATAAATATACATTGTTTAGCTTTAGCTTCTAACTTCGACCTCTCATCTTTTGGAACATAAACATGAGCCTTACAACCAAATACCCTCAAATGATCACAAAAGGTATTTTTATTAGTCCAATACTTCACTTTATTGATCGATTTAACTATGTGCGAAGAGAAGAATCGGTCACAACTGGGGATTTGTTGCATTTCGTCACAATTTAGAGCATAAATCAAATTATTTTATTGAAAGTTGCACCCATACATTAAATGTCCTATAAATGAAGGCATATCATCCACTTGCTAAGTATGTGCATGTTGTGTATGGCTCATATATAAATGTTACAAATTTGAAGTTTTTTGAGAAGAACAAGTTGGAAGTCTAGGGGTGAATTTGACTTGAGACATCAATGTATCCTAGCATGTATTAATGGAAAAAAATTACAAATTACATCCTACAGGTAAAATGAGCAAGGAAATAATAAACAAGAATTTAATGTGAGTCACCATTTAATTTGGGCTACGTTCATAGGCCAATCTCAAAATAAATCTTCCACTAATGAAAATAGCGGGTATAGAAAGTGAAAAATGACACAACAAAATAGTGGCACCCACACACAAATTGTTTCTCAAATTTATTATCCCTAAGATAATATCTTCACTATTTTGTCACTCATCTTTTTTAGGAAAAAGTTTCCTAAAAATAGCCAAAAATACTTTCTCACAATTTATAGAACACACAAATGGCTTCTTTAAACTCTCTCTTAAAACTCGCCACATATGTCACATATATAATGCTTATATCTAATAAATCACCACAACTACAGTTTGCAGCAAGCTGTCCACTAGCCTTACATCTTGTTTAAAGCAAGGTGTGTATAGCTGGCTAATGCAAGGTTTTTTTAATAATGTTTTAGACGTGACGGCACACCATAATTTGGTATCGCCTTATAATTCTCCCCCACCGACTACATAGGGTTTATTGTCATTCCTGTAGATAATCGATAGAACTCAAATTTTCCCTTGGTAAAACTTTTGTCATCATATCTGATTCATTCTCATCCGTATGAATTATAGCTTCTTCTCCAACACCTCTCAAACCTAGTGATATCTCACATCAATATGTTTTGATCTTGAATGGATGGAGGAATTCTTCCCAAGGTAAATAGCACTTTGTCTGTCACAAAATAGTCAATATCTATCCTACTGTAAACCAAGTTCATCTAAAAACTTCTTATCCATAGGTGCTCTTTGCATGCTTCAATTGCAGCAATTAATTCCGCTTTAGTAGTAGATAGAGCAACACATTTATGCAATTTCGATTGCCATGACACATCTCTCTCTGCAACGATAATTAAGTAATCTGAAATAGACTTTCTCGAGTTAACATCACTGGCTATGTCTACATTTATGTAACCAACTAACACAGGCTTTGTAGCTCCAAAACATAACCATATTTTGAAATTGCCACGTAGATATCTGATAATCCACTTCACGACATCTCAATGTTCCTTACTAAGATTTGAAAGAAACCTACTTACCACTTCAACTGCGTGAGCAATATCTGGTCGTGTACATACTATAACATGCATCAGACTTCCAACTGCAGAAGCATTGGAGACTTTCATCATCTCTTCCTTCTCTTCATCCATCGAAGGGCGTTGTTTAGTGCTCAAACTAAAGTGATTAGTAAGAGGACAACTAACTAGTTTAGCTTTATCCATATTGAACCTTTGAAGTACTTTCTCAATGTACTTCTTTTGTCACAACCATAATTTTATGGTGCCACTATCTTTGATAATCGTCATGCCAATACTCTATTTTGTTGGCTCCAAGTCTTTCATGGCAAAAGACTTGCTTAACTGCTTCTTCAAATTGTTAATTATGTTGATATTTTGGTCAATAATCAACATAAAGCAAAAGGATAATAAAATCATCATCAGAGAATTTCTGTACAAAAACACAGTGATATGAAGTAGTCTTCTTATAGCCTTACTCCCTCATAACTGTCTCAAATCTTTTATATCATTGTCTTAGTGCCTGTTTTAAACCATAAAGGCTTTTAATCAATTTACACACATAGTCCCCTTTTCCTTGAAACCCTCTGGCTGCTCCATATATATCTCCTATTTTAAATCTCTATGAGGAAAGGTTTTCTTGACATCCAATTGCTTGATTTCCAAGTCTAGACTCGTTGTTAAACTAAGCCATGTACGGTGAATATCATTTTCACAAGTAGTGAAAATATCTCATCAAAATCAATACCTTTTCTTTGGTTGAATCCTTTAACAACCAATCTAGCTTTTAATCTTAGATGAGGATTGTGTGCTTCATGCTTAGTCCTGAACACCCACTTATTTTTCAAAGCTTTCTTGCTTTTGGCAACTTTACCATCTCAAAAGTTTTATTCTCATACAAAGACTTCATCTCATCTTACATGGCTTTAACCTATTTCATCTTATGTTCATCTATCATGGCCTTTTGAAAATTCTTAGGTTCTCCCTCATTAGTAAATAACACATACCAATCACTGGAGTATCTAGAAAAGGCTTGTCTTTTTCGCGTAGATCTCCTTATTGGAATTTGAGCAGTCTCTGATGCTAATGGATTCTAAAAATCATCTTCATCTTATTAATTTTGGATGAGAGCATTATCATCAGCTATGTTTGGCTGATGATTTTCAACTTCATCTCTAATTGTCTTGTCACTATTTTTGGAGGAATTATCTCCAAGTCCACTAGGTCATCGTAAGTTCTTGGAACATCTTTTTTCACTTTGCCAAGATCTTTAATGGTATGACCTTTGACAAATATAGCATCACAGCTCCAAATCAGCTTCTTATGGACTGGATCATAAAATTAATAGATGAATTGATTTTCTCGATAACTAATAAATATATACTGGCGAGTCTTGACATGAAGCTTAGATCTCTCATCTTTGGGATATGGACATAAGCTTTGCAATCAAATACCCTTAGATGATAATAAGAAAAATCCTTTCCTAACCATACTTTCTTCGAAATATTAGACTGTAAAGGAATGCAGGGTAAACAATTTAATACATGTACTACTGTGAATAAAGTCTTACCCTAAAATGTCTTAGGAAGATTTGCATATGAGAGTAGGCATCTGACTGTCTCCATCAAAGTCATGTTCATCCTCTCAGCTAAGCCATTTAACTGCGGTGTCTTAGGAGGAGTAGTCTGATGTCAAATACCATGCTCTTTGCAATAAAAGTCAAATGGTCCAGTGTATTCTCCACCATTATCTGTTCGAATACATTTCAACTTCTTCCTAGTTTGTCTTTCAACTGAGGCATGAAATTGCTTGAAAACATCTAACTCTTGATATTTAGTATTCAAGGTGTATACCTAAGTCTTCCTAAAATGGTCATCAATGAAAGTCATAAAGTATTGAGTACCACTTATTGACTTTGACATTGTCCCACATAAATTTGAGTGTACCAAATCCAACACATTCTTCATTCTGGAAGGATGGAAAATTTTGAAAGCAACTTTATTTTGGTTTCTTGCTAGAAAATCAACACATTTCTTTAAATGCACCTAGTCAACTCCAAATAGTGCATTCTTTTTCATTAACTAAGTCATTCTCTTTTTGTTCATATGACCGAGTCTCCTGTACCACAATTCAATTGCACCATCTTTCTCCATTGGATTCACAATATTATTGGAGAGCTTTGCCTGCATCATGTACAACTTTGAGCACTTTTTGCCTTTCCCTTTAGTAAGATTCCATTTGTCATTTTTTTAAGTGTTGCAAAAACCTTTATCATCAAGTATGCCAATAAAGATCAGATTTAGGCAAAGATCAGTAACATGTCTAACATCTTTTAGAGGCAATCTCGTGTTATTTTCTATCTCCAAGTAAATATCACCTTTTTCTGGTGATTCTAGCCAAATTGTTATTTCTCATTTTATCGATACCAAAATCTCCTTGTGTATATGATGAGAAAAGTTCTTTATGTGATGTGGCATAAATAATGGCATCACTGTCACCTTTCCAGTTGGACTCACAGGATGCACTATTCGCATCATTATCATATGAGATGATGTAAAATTCATCAATGGTGGTAGCCATCAATGCATGTTCATCATCACTACTATCATCTTTCTTAACTTCTTTGTGTTTGTTCCATCCTTCTTAAAGCTTCCAACATAACCTTTTGATATGACCCTTCTTCTTGCAGTGATGGCACTCAACGTTGGCATATTTATTTGATCTTCCTCTACTCTAAACTCTAGAATTTAGATCTCTAAATTTGCTCCCCCCTTGGAATTCGTGACCAAAACTTCTGACTATGTTGAAGAGGTCGAACTCAGTGAGCTCTGTCTCATCTCTTCAATCAGAATTTTTCTTTTTACAAATTCAATATTAATAATACCGTCAATTGTAAAATTCGTAATTGAAATCTTCAAAGTCTCCTAAGACTCTAGCAAGGAGATAAGCAAGAAAAGGGCAAGCACTTCATTATTGAACTTTATGCTCATTCCTAATAATTGATCCACAACCCCTTGAAATTCATTCAAGAGATCTATCATAGAGGCGCCTTTTCAATATTTTATTGCACTAATTTTGTCACGTAAAATAATTTATTGTTACTGATTTTTTAGATATACAACTCCTCGAGCTTCTTTTATAATGTCCGTGCGGAAGTCTCATTATAGATATAGTTCTACGCATTATCTTCAAAACATTGGTGAATAAAATTACATACCTGCATATGCTTAAACACCCACTCGTTGTCCAATTTATTTTCGGGTTTTGTTGTGGTAAATAATGATAAACGCATTTTTGTGATAAACAAAAGATCTTTCATCTTGTTTTTCCATGTGTGGTAGTTAGAGCCATTTAGGCTAATCATCTTGCTTTTTTTCCTCTATCTTTGATGAGAAATCCTTTGACATAGAATCAAATCTAGCTTTGATAACATTTTTTGGAAAATTTATGAATTATATCCCACAAGTAAAATAAGCAAGGAAATAATACACAAAATTTTAACATGATTCACCCTTTAATTTGGGCTATGTATACAGGCTAAACCCTGAATAAATCTTCCACTAATGAATATAGCAAGTATAAAGAGTGAAAAATGACACAATAAAATAGTGACACTCACACACAAGGTGTTTTCTAAATTACTATCTCTAAAATAATATCCTCACTATTTTGTCACTCGCCTTTTTTAGGAAAACGTTTCCTAAAAATATCCAAAAACACTTTCTCACAATTTCTAGAACACACAAATAGCTCCTTTAACTCTCTCTTAAAACTCACCACATATCTCACATATAAGTGCTTATATTTAAGAAAGAGGGAGGAAGGGTCTATTTATAGACCCTCCACAGCCACAGCCACATCTTGTAGTATATAAGATGTGATCGTCTACTGCCACAACTTGCTTAATGTAAGGTGTGTACAGCTTACGAATGCAAGTTTTTTTTTAAATGATGTTCTAAAAATGGTGGTACTGATTCCTTTCAAAAAATTTGAGATAAAGACATAGACAAAAGAGTTGATATGATAGAGGTTTTATTATAGAAGATACAGTATTTAAGATGGTCTTGTCCAAATGTTAAAAAAAACATAAGGATTAACGGTCTAGGTCATTAACCTAAACAAACAACCTCATTTAGTAATGGGTTTTTGGTGGGTGGTTTCAAATTCTTGAAGGATTCTAGGACCTATTAGAATTATATTTAAGTTAGTTTGAGTTTGGAAAGAAGCTATTTGATTATGATTGAATAAGTAAGAGTTCACAGTTAACCATACTATATAAAACTAGTTTATATATAGAAGAAATATGTAATCTTTAAGTGAGTTTTTGATTACTATAGGGAAATTAATCACTCTTGGCTCCCCAAGATGTAGGCAGACACGATTGATTGAACCTAATTAAAAATTTCTTATGTTCTTTTTCTTTTATTATAATTTATTATTACCATTTATTCCTAAAAAATAGTATACAAGTATAATTGAGACAATAATGACTTCAGTTGTAGAATTTGAAATAAGGAAGTTAAATAGGATTGGGACTTTGGACTATGGTCACAAAGAGTGAAGGACTTGTTAATGTAGCAAGGCTTATTAAAACGGACGTAAAAGAATAAACTAAAAGACATGGATGAGTTTGATTAGGGGAGTTACAGGCATAAGAAGCTATAATCATTCCATTATATTTGGCATACGAGGTTATGTACTACATAAATTGCATTTGCTATAGAGATATGGAAGAAGCTAGAGATTTGTACATGTCAAAACCTCTCAAAAATAAGTTTTATTTAAAGCAAAAATTATACAGGCTGATGATATAAGAGGGAATAAATTTGGACCAACATATCAATGTATTTAAATAAAGTTAATGATCTAATAAAGCTCAAAGTTACTATTGTAGATGAGGATCAAGGAATGATTTTGTTTTGTTCTTTACCTTTTTCTTATGAACATCTAACAATCACGTTCATATTGGGTAAAGAGATAGTTCGTGTAGAGAATATTTTTGCTATGTTATTGTAGTAAAACCAATAGAGATAGCGGAGCTCTGGGCAGTCTACACTGGTCTTTCCCTAGCTTGGAGATTGGGTTTCTGTCGGATTGAGCTGGAAGTGGACTCGAGGGAGGTACACCAGCTCCTGTCCTC
>JANZLD010000007.1:2081542-2091921 GCA_026413575.1 Erythroxylum carthagenense
ACCAAAATCTCTTTTGTGTATAGGATGAGAAGAGTTCTTTATGTGATGTGGCGTGAATAGTAGCATCACTATCACCTATCCAGTTGAATTTACAAGATGCACTATTTACATTATTATTATATGAGACGATGTGAAAGTCATCAATAGTGGTAGCCTTCGATGCGTGGTCATCATCACTGCTATAATCTTTCTTAACTTCTTTGCTTTGGTTCTTTTCTTTTTTGAACTTCCAGCAGAACCTTTTGATATGACCCTTCTTTTTACAGTGATGACACTCAATGTTTACATATTTATTTGATCTTTCTCTACTTTTATCTCTAAAATTTGGACCTCTAGATTTGCTCTTACCCCTAGAACCTGTGACTAGAACTTCTGACTGTGTTAAAGAGGCCGAACTCCGTCTCTTCTCTTCATTCAAAATTTCATTTTTTACAGATTTCATGTTAACAATATCGTCAACTATATAATTGGTGATTGAAATCTTTAAAGTCTCCTAAGACTCTAGCAAGAAGGTAAGCATGAAAAGGGCAAGCACTGCATCATCGGACTTTATGCCCATTCCTAATAATTGATCCACAATCTCCTTAAATTCATTCAAGTAGTCTGCCACAGAGGTACCTTCTCGATATTTTATCTTTACTAATTTTGTCAAGTAAAATAATTTATTGTTACCAGTTTTTCAGGCATACAACTCCTCGAGCTTGTTCTATAATGTCCTTCCATAAGTCTCATTGTAGATATGATTATACACATTATCTTCAGCAAATTGTTGAATAAAACTACATACCTGCTCATGCTTAAACGGCTGCTCCTCGTCTGATTTATTTTCAAATTTTGTTAAGGTAAACATCGGTAAATGCATTTTTGTGACGAACAGAAGATCTTTCATCTTGTTCTTTTATATGTGGTAGTTAGAGTCATTTAGGCTAGTCATCTTGTTTATTTTTGCCTTTATCTTCGATAAGAAATACTTTAGACATTGAACCACATTTGGCTTTAATACCACTTGTTGAGAAAAATTATGAATTAAATCCCACAAATAAAATAAGCAAGGAAATAACACCAGAAATTTAACGTGGTTCACCCTCTAATTTTTGTTATATTCACGAGATAAACTTCGAATAAAACTTTCACTAATGAAAATAACAAGTATAGAGCATGAAAAAATTACACAACAAAATAGTGACACTCACACACAAAGTCCTAAATGTGCTATTCCTAGAATAATATCTTTACTATTTTATCACTCACCTTTTTTAGAAAACGTTTCCTAAAATGCCCCAAAATTACTCTCTCATACAAAACTTTAAACACACAAGTTGTTCTAACTTATCACATATACATGTATTAAAACACACGCACACACGCATATGAAAGAAGGTGGGAGAGTCTTTATATAAACCCTTCATCGCCTTTGCCATAACTTGCAATATGCAAGCTGTGGTTGTCCACCACCAGAGCTTGCTCAACATAAGCTATTGGCAACTAGCCTTCTTTTTTTTTTTTTTTTCAAATACATAAGTTTAGAATGACGGTATCATATATGTTAGTACTGCCTTACACTTTAAGTTACGAAAAATCGTGTATCTTAACTCTGATCTCTCAAAACCAAAATACATACATAACATTTGTCATAGCATAAGCATGACAATTGGGCTTGAGTTTGATTTTTCTCACTTTGACTTGGAGTCAATAAGTTTGGTCTGAATTGACCAAGTCTTAGGCCAACACTTATATAAAAAAACGACGTCTTTTTAAAACCAAGTCAGCCCAGCAGCAGCGGTCTCTTTTTTGTCATTAATACTATTAGAAGCAAATAAATATCTTTAGCCCATAAGCATTTACTAGTAAGTGCTATATTAGTGGAACTCAACTAAAATATCATGTGATTGATAGAGAAAGGACTCGGGTATAACATTACGTAATTGCCCTAAGCCAACTTTGTTGCTCAGCTGGATGGAGAAATGTCCAGCCTGGAGAAACATCAGATTTAATCAGCGGTCCAGATTTCTCTACTCCCTCCGAGTATATATACTCCAAGCGAATCTCCCATATATTCGTGTCAGTTTCACTTGTGCCACTCCTCCCGCTCCCGTTACCTATCGTTGGTATGCACGCATAGAAACGGAGAGGCAGAGGAGAAGACCCGGTAAGGATTTTGGAGCTTCTCCTGGTTAGATCCCAACTGCGACCGCATTGCTGGGTTAGTGTCTTCTTTGCTTGTTTCTCTGTTCAAGTTTTGGTCTTTATGCTATTTATAGATCTGGTTCTTTTTCCTTTACTTTCTCCATATTTCAACTGTGGGTTTTTGCTTCTATGTTTGGTTGGATGTGAATTAGTCGATGATGAGTTAATTGCGGATTTTTCGGAGAATTTTATTTGCTAATTGCAATTTGAAAGTTTTATATATTCTGCATTGTAGTTTTTAAATTGCAGTAAACTTCTTTTTGTCTATGATGATAAGGTTTGAGAAAGGACTTTTCGATTTGTGTTCAAATTCGAAGACCTATTGGTTTGTTGTTAACTTGGTATTACACAAAGTCAGAAACGATGGTAATTTTATTCTAAAGGGCCCCGCACATTGGATACAGGGAGAAGTGTTCATAGCTGGAGAGCTGTTCGTTGTCTTCCTAGACGTAAGGAAATCGAGAAACGAATTTGAAAGGAAACTGCTTCACCAAGATTTGGTTTATTAAAGTTGCAGCTCTTTTGTCCCTTTTCTATTTTAAAATTTCAGGAATATTTAACTGGAATATGGATTAATTTTTTAGATGGAGTATGCTTTTTATGATTGCTATATGGAGTCCACTACTTCTGGCTATATGGGCAAGGATTACTTGTCATGTGGGACCTCTGAATTCAATTAGGAATGATCTTAATTCATTTACAGTTGTCAATAGTGATTTCAAACCTAATCTATAAGAAATCTTTGTTATGTTTGCGTCTATAGTTGTGGTCCACAACTAAAGTGGAATTGCTTTTTGAGGTTTCTCAGCTAAGACTTTAACTATGCCTTCTATAGAGTTAAACGTCCAGAGAGAGCACACTTATATTTTATATAATAATCTCTTGCAATTTAATATATTCTGCTCATTACTGATCAGCCTTTATTTCTTCCTCTAGCTACAGGTATATAGTAACGCAAAAAGATGGTCGCACAAGAGTTCTCTGTTGATCTAAATAAGGCCCTTGTGTTCCAGGTAACGGACTGACATATAGTAGAGATTGGCATACTCGTGGTGGTACTACTCTCCTCCACTTTTGGGTTAATACAATATGTAATCTTTCACTTTAACATCAATGTGAAGAATCGCACCCACGGGATTGTCTTTAAGTACTACCTTTTGTTTTCATTCTTTTTCTACACTTCTCTGGTCATTTAGAATGTCTTTGTGTCCATCACTTCTGTCTGGTAACTCCACTCTTCATCCTGTGCAATCAGCAATGCATTCAGTTGCTCCATTTACCCTACTTTTTTGATGTACTGGAAATTAGTTTACCCTACTTCTTTTGCAAGCTGTGGTTATACGTTTCTTTAATACTGAATTTTTCATCGTAAAACTGTTATTCTTTTTGTTGCCTACAATTTCTTGGATTTGGAATAAGTTCACTTGGTCTATGTCAGAGGTTTATATTCTAAACCAATGTTTTTGTTCCTTAAGTTTTTCATTACTAACATTTTCATATTGTAGTGGGTTTAACTTCTTGAAATTCCATCACAGGTTGGTCATCTAGGAGAAGCCTATGAGGAATGGGTTCACCAGCCTATTGTTTCCAAAGAAGGGCCTCGATTTTTTGAGAATGAAGTTTTAGAGGTATCTATTTCTTGATATGAAAGCCTTCACCTGTTCGTTAGTGGTTTCACTCGTGCAGAATATATGTTACATGTTGAGATTCTCGCTCTTCTTGGACCAGTTCTTGACTCGTACAGTTTGGTGGGCAATTCCTGTCATTTGGCTGCCAGTTGTATGTTGGTTTGTATCAATGTCTGTTCAGATGGGACACACACTTCAAGATATGGCTCTACTTGTGGTTTTTGGCATTTTTGTATGGACTTTGCTGGAGTACAGTTTGCACCGCTTTCTTTTCCACATAAAAACAAAGAGCTATTGGTTGGTCTTCCTCTCTTTCATGTGCATACATGGATATGCTCCACTGAAGTTTATAATTGTTTCTCATCGTAAATTCTTTCTTAATTTTTTGAACTCCATTTAGGGGTAATACCTTACACTATCTTCTTCATGGCTGCCATCATAAGCACCCTATGGATGGTCTAAGGCTTGTTTTTCCTCCGGCTGCGACTGCTATTCTCCTATTTCCAGTACGTCATACATGCTGCTTCTCTTTGTCAAATGCCATCAAGTTCTGAAACTAATTATTGATTCTTACAATAGGACACTTTTCTTTTCAAAATTGCGTTTGTATTTCTATAACTTTTTCCATTTCATGTTCTAATCTGAAAACTGGACTGTATTAGACGTAAAAGATTAATAGAGTGCTCTGCTATTGAATTTATGGTTGTCCAAGATACTGTCTGAGTGCATGTTTAACAGAAAAGGTAAGGTGAAAATTGTCTTGTTTTCTCACATATGTGAACTTGGATAATAGTATTCCATAGCCAGATCCTAACTGCCGAATGCTAACAGAGATAATACATTCATGTATTGAAAACAAGAAAATTTAATCACGCATTAATCTAACAATGAAAACAATTATAAATGTCTCATAAGAAAATTTTTAGGATGGGCATTCAAATATGAACTATGCAGTTAATTGAAAGGGCACAACTACTTTTGTTAAAGCAACAAGTTGCCAACCAAATGTTGGGATCTTCCATTATGTTGGCTAATGCTTCAGAACAAGTCATGTTTGAATATTTGGCAACAATATGAGTTAGTATTAGTATTAGTATTATAAATATCATCAATGAGTTGATATTTGTACACATTTAATACTACTTGACCTGCAAATTGATTTTTGTTTTCCAGTTCTGGAACTTAGTTAAGGTTTTAGCCACTCCCTCGACTGCTCCTGCATTGTTTGGAGGTGGTTTATTGGGGTACGTGATTTATGACTGCACCCATTACTACCTACACCATGGTCAGCCCAGAAGCGATGTACCCAAAGGTCTTAAGGTGAGAACATTTTACCACTTTTCTGTGCGGCAGTGTTTGAACCCTATTGTTGTATAGAAGGTCTTCTCTGTGTTTGCTAATATATACTTTTTAACTGGTGGGTGTGCAGAAATATCACCTGAATCACCACTTCAGGATCCAAGATAAAGGCTTTGGAATCACCTCTTCCTTCTGGGACAGGGTGTTTGGAACACTTCCTCCATCAAAAGTGGACGAGAAAAGTATATAAGTTGAATAAAATTGTGTAGTCAGGTAGTGAGGTCGATCAGGACGTGGAGTTTCTAAGGTTTACACAAGTTTACTAATTATTTTTCAAGAACAACTCTGCAGTTCAATCAAATCAATTGATTGATAGTGGTTTGTGTTGGTCTCAATGATTTCTATCAGAGTTGCTGCATGTTACTTAATGGAGACTCCATTTTTGAGATAACCCCTTTCCTTCGTGGGAATTTCTTTTATAAAATTAAATAATTCACTTTGTGTCTATACTGTGGCAGTTAGTTGGATAAGACCCCTGAATTTTAGGGTCAAATACAACAAATTTCAAAGCACCGTGTAGATATATATTTGTAGAGGAGGAACGAATTATCACTGTATCATATCAACCAACAGCTCACGTCATCTCAGTTCATACTCCTTTGACTTTTTAGCCCAATTGTAGACTTCTTTTTTAAAGTTGTCCTGAACTCTTATAAGATGCAATTATAAAATGTACAGTATTGTTAATCATGCCATTAGTTCAAGTGGTTTATGGGGACTCTTCAGGTACCTTTATGGGCTGTAGGGCTTTTCAAGTGTTTTCAAGTGCCAGAGGTTGGGTTCGCTATGCATGAGAGGTCTCGAGAATTTGGCAGTACGCACTTGAAAAGACTGATGCAGGTTCCTGTTATTGAATAAAATCATAGTTGTTTTTTTTTTTAAATTTCGTCTTTGTTCACATTGTCCTTTTGCGATTTAAAAACTAAAGAAGAACATTAAAAGGAATTGAGAAGTATTTGTAACTTAGAATACTCCATTAGCTAATGAAAATCTTTATAAAAAAAATTTCAATATAAGAAAAAGATTACTTTCCCTGACAACAATTCGTGACAATCAAACGGAGCCTTAAGGCATTGATTTCCCTCTTGTTTTTGTAAAATGGATTAACCAATGCATATCTACTATATCTTACAATGTTTTACTGAATAGGGAGCCGAAAAATTAATTTAGAGGAGTTAGGTGTCTGAGACGAGGGGATCCACTTTCTCTATATTTGTTTACCTTATCTATGGAAGTTTTAACCAGGTTGTTAACGAGGATAGTCAAGTATGATAGATTCTTTAAGTTTCCCTCCAAATACAAAAAATGTAGGATTGTCAACTCGACATTTGCAGATGACCTATTTCTCTTCTTTTTAAAAACAAGCCAGTTCATTTATTCCCTAATGACAAGCATGAACATTTTTAGAAACTTATCTGAATTAACCATTAATAGGAAAAATAGTGGTAAATACCTCTTTGCTAGTGTTGTTTATAATGCTTCTTAGCTCTTTTGCCTTACTATAATGTAACTCTTGAAGCTCCTTTTAACCTATTTGGGCATTCGCATTTCTTCTGTTAGGTTCTGTTCCTTTGATTTCAAACCCCTTATTGAGAGGATTCATAATAGGATCTATAACTGGAGCATCAAATGTCTATCACTTATGGGTAAAGTTTAACTATATTCTTAGTCCTGAATAATCTACATGTATATTGGGCCTCCAATTTCGTTTTCCTTCTAGCATTTCGAAAAATATAGACAGATTACTAAGGAGATTCCTATGGACAAAGAACTTTACTTAGGTTTCAATTCCCAAGGTCAAATGGACTAAGATATGTACTCTAAAAGCTAAAGGTGGTTTAGTTGTGCTACCTCTGAGAATCATAAATAAAATTCTAATGATTAAAAAGCTTTGGAGATTTCTAAAGGAAAAACATAATATGTGGATCAAATGGGTGCACACATATTTTCATAAAGGATGACAACTTTTGGCATATCTAACCTAATTTTAACTCCTTCTAGGTAAAGGATAATATTCTTAAGGATAGATAAAAAGATTAGATTGGAATTCTTTTATAAACGTGACAATAGATCTATAACTTTATTCTGGATTGTTAATTGGAGTCTATATGCCCCCTTTGAAAGGATCGTAGAGCTTTCCCTCCTTATAATTACATTCCTTATAAAGGCAATAATGCAGGAAGTGATGCTTAATCAAAATCTAATATAGATCAACTTCTAAGCTCCTCTATAATCTTTCAATTAAGCAAATTATGTTTGGATCCAAATAGGAAAGACATTATCTCCTAGAAGGGAATCTCCTCAAGCGTATAGCCGAATACTTCATGCATAAATCTATTAATGATACCAACTGCTAAGGTCAAATGGTGCAACCTAATATAGTTCAAACAAGCTCATTCGCATACTTCTTCAAATTTGATTTCTCTTATTTTGTTTAGAATGAAATTAACTTTTGCAACTCATCCAAACCTCCTAATGAATGGCTTGATATCATTAAATGGAGTATTCACAAATAATATCCTTATAGAGGATATTCTTTGGTATTCAAAACTTTCTTAAGCTACCTAGTATATAGAATTTGAATGGAACATAATAATATAATTTTTCTAATCAAATGAAATGCATAGATGTCTTGCTTGCAAAACTGGTAGGGAACACTAGGATGCAAGTATTCCTACCAGGCAAAAAAAAAAAAAAAAAAAACCAAGCCCATAACTTAGTCTTAATTGAAACCTTTGAAATTCACAGGTTTTTGTTTATACAATGGACTTCTTTATATTACTTAAGTGGACAGTTTCCATCTTTTGTTGATCTCAAGTATAGGATAATTTGTCTTCTCCTTATTTGAATCTCTATCCTCAGAGTCATAAAAACTATTTATTCCTTATTATTATTATTAATTATAGTTTCTATTTCTCAAAAAATGTTATTGATCGACGGTTATGTTATAATATTTAGTTATTACATGTTGTCAAATATAGGAATTTACAGGTTTCAATGATCTGTTATAAGTCCAAACCTATTTGTGTATTTATTATGAATTTATAAATTGAATTGAGTTGTTTGATGGTTGAAATATACCTAATGTATACTACATTTTGGTTCAAAAATATTAAACTTTTAAGTGAAAATTGGAAATCTTATGAATAAAGGTGGTACTCCTTAACATAAATCTCTATTTGAATCTGTCATAGTTTAGTATATTTTTCATGTCCATTAACTTTATTTCAAGAAATTACTATTATGTCATATTAAAAATGAAAATTTCTATTATATATTTTAATTAAGAAAATCTCAGGATTTTAAAATTTTAGAAAAAGTGAATAATTAAGTGTTTATTTGATTCACTGGAAGTTGCTTGAAGGTTTGCAAACTTTCAATTTTATCTTATTAGGTCCAAATTTATTTGGGTTTGAAATTTATAATTCTTATGGTTTAATAAAAAATAGTGATTGTTCTTGCTCTCTTCAACCTTGCTAACCATTAGAGGCCTTCCTCAACCTTAAGTCTCACATATTCAGCACTTTGATTTCCCATCTAGATTTTCCATAACTGATTCTACACTGCTGCTTTAAGTTCTAGTACCCAATAGGGCATCCTCTAGTTTTTAAGGGTATTCTTGTCCTTCTACATTCCTAATTTTACCTACCTTTCACTCACTATCTATTATAGTAACTACCTTTTGAAAAAAGATAGCCTGAACTTACAACCTTTTTCCAATTGGAGTTGGGAAATAAAGTGCTTTGATTTTGAAAAATCTAAGATGACCACAATTTCCCTGACTCCTCCATTTGACTCTCCTCCCTTTCCTTCTTCATTTTCCCAAAAAGCACCAAATAGTCTTGAAATTAACCTTCGAGGGAATAAAGTACTCCACATCAACCGCTCCATGAGTTGGAAGCAAGTTGTTAGCAAGGAACAGGCTCAACATCTATAATATGCCCCTCTTTTAGCAGAAGAGGGAAAGAATATAATGGCCCCATATATACAAGTATTAAAGGACGGTGCAAATACATTGATCTAAACTCTAATTGGATTATTTTATGAAAAAGTCCACTTTCCTTCTAGTAAGAGAATGGGCACTGAAAACATGGTGAAGCAAGGGCTAGATGAGGAGCTCTTATCATAGGAGAACCGTATTCTTTTCAAGTTTACATCTCAAACAAATGTTAGAGAGGTGATGGGGGAATGGCAATGGCTTATGTTGAACCAAACACTTTTTTTACAATTATAGAAACCAAGTTTGAGTTTAGAAAAACTCTCTTATAATAGAATTCCCATTTGGATAAATTTGCATAAAGTACCTTTGGAATATTGATATACCAAGGGATTGAGTCTAGCTAGCTACATTGGACATCTAATATGCATGGATGAGGTGACAACTCGTAGAAAGAGAATTGGATATGCTAGGTTGTGTGTTAACATGGAAAGCAATAAAACTCTCTAGACATTATCCATATACTAAGACTTGAGGATGAAGACACTTTATTAAGGACTTCATATATGTTTCTTACAAATGGAGGCCTAAACAAATCCCTCGAGGGAAAAATTGATTGAGAAGGAAAAAAGTTTAAAAGATGGGATTATATAGAACTGATGGGATTGGAGCAGAAGGATAATAACTAGATTATAAAGACTGCATGACATATTATTTAACAGGAAAAAAGTAAGGACCAAGTTGAGGACATATTAGATTTCAATAATAAGCAAACAAAAGAATTTGAAGAAATAACTTGTGTGTAAGGTAACGAAAAATTAATGATGTTTAATAATCATTACCACAAGAGGCTGCAATTATTATGTCCCCAGCTCAAGTGGGAAATATAAAGGATTAGTTAATTAACTAGCAGATACACCTAAAATTAGTGAAAATGGAGAGACCGATATTGCATTTAAATTAGTAAGCAAAAGGAAATGTAGTAGAAATAGGAAAAATGATGGTTTTACATTTCAAAAATGCCTAGTTATGTTGATCACTTCATGGAATATTTACAGATTAAACAACCCCACAAAATAACTTGCTTTTTGGGAGTTTATCTATAGAAATAAAATAGAGGTCATAGGGGTCCTTGAAACTAAGATGTTTGAAAAGAAGGTCAGTAAACTTAATTATAAGGGCAATCGATGATCTTTTTTGTTGACTTATAACCACCAATATGGCATAATCATAATAGATTTTGATTCCAAAAGGGTTAGGCTTGAAGT
>JANZLD010000007.1:2102986-2115980 GCA_026413575.1 Erythroxylum carthagenense
CACCCTTGCGGGTCACGGGCTCGGATATCACCATGGATATCGGGTTCGGGTCTCGTCGGGTGTGGGGTGCTACAGTGTGGCAAACTAAGATGATACCTATATGATCTTATATGTGCCATCTTTACATTTGTAGGTCTCAATTTCTCTAAACTTTATGCTAAACTGTATATGTGAAACTGCATTAAAGAAATTTTGTTTTCTCTCATCGAATGCTAAGTTGCATTAGAGAAACTTTAAGTTCTCTCCTTGAATGCTAAACTGCATTAGAGAACCTTTGTTTTCTCTTACTGTATGTTAAACTACATTAAAGAAAACCTTTATGGGATTAAACTCTTATATCCCTATATATCATAAAAATCCATGGATATACATATTAAACTATATGTGTCCTAATGAGATTGGCACAAGATCAATCTATATATATGCCCAATGACCTTTAAAATGCTTAAGATTCACACAGACCTTAATACTTTCATATGTATTATGACAATGTATAATAACACTTATGACTGAAGATAAAAAGATGATCATCTTTATTAATAAACATCTATATTGTCATAATACATCAAAATATATAAACATACAAGGTGCAAACATAATGATCTTTAACTAGCAGTGTCAAAGAACTTCAATACACCCATGCTGTATACATGTCTTTCAAAAACAAGTGGATGAAGTCCTTTAGTTAAAGGATCAACAAGCATCTCCTTAGTCCTCAAATGCTCCACCTCAGTGTCACCTTTTTGTATCAACTCCTTTATAGTCAAGTATTTAACCTCTAAATGCTTAGACCCTGTGATATTCTCATTGTTATTACTAAACAACAAAACAATAAGATTATTATATTATAACTGAATGGGTCTAGCCACTGAATCAATCACAAATAACTTAGAAATTAAATTCCTGAGACAAATCGTCTGTGTAATGTCCCTATAACATGTTACAAACTCTACATGCATTGTTGAGGAAATCACTATTGTCTATTTGACACTCTTCCATGATACTGTACCATCTGATAACATGAAAATGTAACCTAAAGTAGACTTTCTATCATCCAGATCCATAACAAAATCAGAATATGTATACCCTATGAGGTCTAGATTGTTAACGCTTCTGTATGTCAACATATAATCCTTGGTTCCCTTTAAGTATCTCAACACTTGTTTAACTACATTCTAGTGATCAATTCCTGGGTTAGCCAAATATCGACCTAGTAATCCAATATCAAATGCAATAACTGGCTTAGTGCATATCTGGGCATACATTAGGTTACCAACCATACTAGAACAAGGAACATTCTTCATGACCCCTCTCTCTCTACTTCATTCTTTGGACACTATTCCAAAGATAATCTCTCACTATAAGAGATAGGTGCTACAATAAGTTTACAGTCAACCATATTAAACCTTTGTAACACATGTTTAATATATGCACTCTACGATAGGCCGAAAGAGTGTCAACATCTATCCCTGTGAATCTGAGTATCTAAGACAAAGATGCTTCACCAAGATGCTTTATGTCAAAATGTTTAGCCAAAAGTTGCTTAACCTCATGCAATATGGCCAAGTCATTTGATGCGAGCAATATATCATCCACACACAATAATAGGAAGATAACTTTGCTTTCCCTGACCTTGTAATACAAGTATCTTTTAACTTTATTTTTTGCAAAGCCAAAAGAGGTCACAACCTCATCAAACTTAAGGTACCACTATTTGGAAGCTTGTTTCAAATCTTATATCAACTTTCTCAATTTACAAACATCGTTAGTCCCTTTCTAAACCTAAAATCCTTTAGATTGCTCCATATAGACCTCTTTGCAAAGTTCACCATTCAGAAAAGCAGTTTTAACATCCGTTTGATGTAGCTCTATGTCATAATGAGCTAATATTTCCATAATCACTCTGAATGCATCCTTAGAGGATATAGGAGAGAAGGTAACATTAAAGTCAACCCCTTCTCTCTGAGTGCACCCTTTGACAACCAACCGAGCTTCAAACTACTCAACCCCAAGTGTCCTTCTTGGTCTTAAACAATCATTTACAAATGACAGTTTTGCAATGCTTAGGCTAATCAGCTTGCTCCCATACCTTGTTATGCTTCGTGGATCACATCTCGTCGTTCGTTGTATCTCACCACAACTCTGCATTAGGTCTAGAAACAACTTCTGAACAAGTAACTGGATTTATAACATGTCCAATATCATAGTCTTGTTCATGCAAATAGACTATGTAATCAAATGGAATAGCAAGTCGTCTAACCTTAGGGATCTCCATAACTACATTAGTTCTTGTACCTCAAGAACCTCTATTTATACAAGTATAGGTTACTATTCTCACATAAGTATGGTACTAAGACCTCGATCCACTGAACCGAACTATATGAGCGGCAGATACGTAATAACTATAGTATCTAACTTGCTATCATCTGAAGGATGAGAAGGACCACCCTCATCAAAGGCATCATAATCGATAAATTTAGCTGTTTATGATTCTACAATCCTAGACCCTCCTCTACAGTAGAATCTGTAGCTTTTAGAGTGGTCGAGATATTCAAATAAGTAGCAACAAGTAAAACAAGCCTACATTTTCTTTCATAAGAATTATACAAGTGCACCTTAGCAAAGCATCCTTATACACGAATTTGTGAAAGGCTAGGTTTTCATCCTTTCTAGATCTCAAAAGGTGTCTTTGGCATTAACTTGCTTGGGACTTTGTTAAGTATATACAATGTCGTCTTGATGGCTTCACCTCAAAGGTAATTAGTTAGGCTAGTCCTGCTCTACAGTTATGCCTTTAGATCACATCATTTTGCTCAGGACTACCCGATATAGTAAACATAGTAAACATGTGTCATTTAATATAAGAACAAACCCTGTATCAAGGTTTAAACATCCATTCCTTACATACAAAACATTAACTTCTTCATTGCTGCCAACCATCAGTTTCTTCTCCCCTTTAGTTGGCTTTATCATAGATCTGAACCTTTGCATCGTGGCGACAACATGCTTGGATGCCCCACTCTCTAGCCACCAAGAACTGGACGTGGTTATAGCAAAATTAGATTCATGAATTATATAAGCTAAGAAGTTACCTAACATTTCTTGTTTGACTTTCCATACTTTATATTTTTGACAATTGGATTTCTTATACCCCTTCTTCTTACAAAAGAAACACCTCATATTCTTCAAATCTTGTGGATCCTTTGCAATACTAGACTGATCAATTTACAAATGTGGAGAGGATTTGGATTTTTTACCTTTGAACTGTTAAGTCTTAGCCTTTCCTGTTCCTCTAGCTACAAACAAAGTTACAAAAGAGTTTTCTTCAGTTTCTCCTCCTCTGTAACATAATAAGCAATCAAGACATTGATATCCCAAGCCTCATCCTGTGAAATATATGTAGTGACTAAGATACCAAACTATGAAGAGAGTGTAGTTAGAGCTTAGTGCACTACTAATGCATCGTGAATTGAAATATCCAACACCTTCAGTTTTCTCTAGTAGTGGACCATCCTAATGATGTAGTCCTGTACTCCTCCTTCTCCAGTGTATCACAAGGAGAATAATTCTTTACGCAAGGTAATTATCTCGACATTGGACAAGACCCTATACCTTTGGGTGACATTGTCTAGAAATTCCTTTTCTATGCTTGTGTTCGACAGTCCACTTAGTAGATGATTCAGGATTGACCTCTTAATAACTAGACAACACATCCTGTTTGACTGATCCCAGGTTGCATATTCTTCTTTATCAGCTTCTGAGTTGATAGATGTAGCTAGGGAATGTTTGTCCCTACGTATGGTCAAATTAATATCTGCCATCTCTATTACAATCTCTACATCCTCTTCCACTTTTTTAAAATTGAAACCAATTAAGGTTTCAATTATGGTGCTATTATTGTTGACAGAAAAGGTGATTGTAAAATGGCGATGCAAAGATTAACACAAATGTAGGATAACAGTGATACTCAAAGTCATATAATAGTATCTGTTCTTAGAATCCAATTACACATATTATGAAAAGTCTGTGGATTGAATACATAATACATGCAACCAAACCTCCACATCAAAACGTTTAGAGTACACATTATCAACTCTCATGAGACTTCCACCTATGGGTGAATAGATTATTTAAGCAATGACTTTCCTCCATCTAATTCCTTTATGTATATCTCAAAATCCTATATAAGGCCAACACCTGTGGGCAGAATAATTGAATATAAGATGAAAGACATCCCCCAATATGCAACCAAATCAATTCAAAATATTGACTCAAAAGGCCACTGTGGTGACTACAATCTCAAAAGATACATCTTTATATTATCCTCACACACCGTATGGGCATATAGTATGTGATAAGGTACCATTAATAAATGAAAAATCCAAATGCATAGCCTAATTATCACAAACTAATGCTGAAGACATTATCAATAAACTTTATTTGAGACTTTCGTCACGAAAAATCTCAATTAGAGCGATTATCATGAATTATCGAACATTGAACCTACCATTCAAGACCAAAAAACAACCTCAAGTATCTCCCTCATATTAAATTCAATGCATAAAAATTCACTCAAAACGGCTTTAGAATGCCTTATTTCCTTTTTCTAGAGTGAAATTACTAATGTAATAAATTCATAAAATTAAAAAACTCACTTTATGAATTCCCCGAACTCAGAAACTGACCCAAAATGATCTGGGGCATCATTACAGGAATTATAAAATTTTTAAGATTTTTGTGACTGATTCAACAATTGTTGTAGCGTTTATGTCGTTGCGATACTATAGCTTTGATGTCACCGGGATACGTGCGGAGCTGCCACACCTAATGTGCCTCCAAATGCGTTACGTGTGTGTACTGCACGCGCCCCCCCACGAGCACTGACTTACTTGAACCTCTAATGGCGTGCCATATGCATCCTTCATCCGTTGTGCCACATGTCACACATCCGTCACGTGCCAGCCAAACCGACTCCCCATGTGCACTATACACGTGTCGGATGGATGTGGTACACACACCCGATGGTCTCCGTCCCTGACAATGGTGAAGGCAATTTCTGGTGAGTTTCGAGCCAATTTTTCCCTCTCCCAAACTCATTTTCAACTCATTTTTCAAGGCTAACCACATATAGCACACTTTCAAGCATTCATACACAAGACAAAAACTAAAAAAGAGATCGTTATTCTCTAAAATCCTTATGGAGAAAAACTAAAAAAAATCTTTGTTTCTATCCACCGGATCATGTAACTGCTCTATTACCATGTGTAATATGTAACAAGAGTCTTAGTTACGTATCCTAGATCAAACATGAAACGGAAATAATGAAGAAATGTGGAAATACCTAATTTCAGTTCTATAACTTTCCAATGACCTTTCCAAGGCTGAAATGAGCACGAATCCTCTGGTACCTTCACAAAATCTACTCACTAAGATATGGTCAATGTCTTTATGAAGTTTTCTTAAAATGTGAACCTCTGAATGGGTAGAGTAAATTCATGAATTACTTAACTAACTACAGGAGACCTTAACCTATATATATAGCATCCATATCGAGCTTCCTTATCAGATGCTCAATACAGGTCCGATCTATACTGATTGGGGTCCATTTTCTCTCTAAAATTCTGCCTATTAATTTAGATCCTTTATTGGGTCACTTTATTATCTTTATCTGGATCAAAATCATGTAACTTAACTAATAAGTTATTGAAAACCGATAAAAGGGAATTAATTGTTGTTCACCTTATAAGAAAATAACTAACAAAATTAAGTTAAACAAGTTAAATAATATCTTGGAAAGTCTTAATTCTTTCG
Organism: Erythroxylum carthagenense; assembly: GCA_026413575.1. Taxonomy (NCBI): domain Eukaryota; kingdom Viridiplantae; phylum Streptophyta; class Magnoliopsida; order Malpighiales; family Erythroxylaceae; genus Erythroxylum; species Erythroxylum carthagenense. Next base: position 2,108,798 of record JANZLD010000007.1, read on the forward strand.
GTTTTAATTATATTCTTATACCTCTTTTTATTTCACTTAATATATAAATTTGTTTTTAAAAAACCTTTAAATTGGTATAAGACATTAATTAATATCAAGTACCTTAATCATGTCCAACATAAGATTCATTATATGTGTATCTATTGAATACTTTTGGAACAACTAAAATAAATTAGAGGTATAGGATTGAAATAAAGCGTATGTAAAAAGGTTTGATAATTTGAAAATTATGTATTGAATTTAATTGTTACAAAATGATCAACAATCGTATAATAGAAATAGATTGCAAATTAGTCGAGTTCATGCTTCTAAATGTGATTTAGATATCTTAACTTACAATTAAGATTCTAACACATTACTTTCAAAGATTTAATATGAACTCAAGTTCATTTCTGTATGCCCCCAGAAAGTACAGAAATTTTAAATTTGATTTCTAGAGAAAAAGAGGCTAAAAGAATGATCAAAAGCTCCTAATTAATATGTCCATGAGAACAAAAGAACGTGGATAATGTTTCAAAAATTAATATATCAACACGCTTCAAAGACTTACTTGAATACTTTCTAGACACCATTTTTTTCACGTTTGGAACGAGTTTTTGACAATTTCAAATTTTCCTTCTAATTGACATATTTTAGAATATGTGAAATTCTTGTTTAATAGAACATCATTGACACATCTCTTGGTAATAGAATTTTCCTCATTGAAACATTCTAATGGTTTCACCTATTAATTATGCCCTAATCAATATTAAATAAAATTGTAAAACAACATTCTTAAGCTTTAAATTTATCAAATTAATAACAATCAAATAATTATTAATTCAGATAAAAATTAAATGAGACTACAATATTATTGTTAAAAAATCAATTCTATAATTGAATCATGAGTGAAGTAGAAAATAATTTTTATAATTTTGTAATCGGATCTTCTTAATTGAATAACTTTAAAAATTATGAATCATAAATAAAAGAGATGAATTGTATCTAATTTCAATTCTTGCAAAACTATCCTCTCAAATTGTCAACCACAAATTTTTTTTAATGTATCTAGCTTTTAACGATATTCAAAGATGAGAGAAAAGAATTCAAATAATTTGAGAGGAAAAGACAAGAGTACTAGCTCTTAATGTCTTTGTTTAGAGAAATAATATTAGGATTTCTTTCCTAATTAAAATTAAAAATTAAAATTAAAATTAAAATCTAACTTTAATTATATTTTCAATTTTAATTAAATCAAATATCTTATATTTTAATTTCAACTTAATTTAAATTAATTTTTTCCTTTCAAATTACTCTTTACGTGTGATATATTAGTTTCCTAATATATCACAATCATTGTAGATTATAATTCTAATTTATAATTAGAATTGGATAAATTAAAACATATATAATTTAAAATTAATTTTTAATTAAATAATTTATAATCATAGATTAAAATTGACATTTAGCAATATGTCATGATTACTTAAATATTGGAAACGTCAAAAATAGTTTGTCTTAACACATCCATGCATTATTATAAGGTATAATTTAATCTTTTCGTCATTAAATGTTTAGATTGAATGTAAAGTATGAAATTAGTGTATACTTTATATAAATATAATCATATTTATTCTTGTTAATCAGTAATTGATTTATAAACTATAGATTTTCTTAAATCACTATTAGTCAAGAATAGTGGAATATTCTTTGTAGTGACAAATCATTTGTTGACCTACTCAGTTATCTCCACCTAGTTTATATTATATCTAGGTACCACTAACTTAGCTACTTCAAATAGAATATGTCATAACTAGCATCAAAACATGGCAATTCTCATCTAAGATATCTTGAAAATCTTAAATCATTATCATTTATACAACTATCATAATGAGGGGAAAACACATAAGTAATGTTCCATTCGAGATCCTCATAATTAGGTAAATTCAATAAATTTATTCTTTAAACAAGCACTTATATGTTTGTTTAATTATTTTCATAATGCAAGGTGTTGCTCGAGCAACTCGGCAATCCCAAAATAATGAGAGAAGCTCCCACATCTCTCTTACATTCCGTTCTCACAACCCAACCATAACCCTAGATCTGCTTTGTTTCAGCTTACTTTTTCCATTCCTCCATTTCTAGTTCACTTTTGTCCATCGACTTTCTCTTGTTTCCTTCCAGCATTATTCTTTCGTTGATGACCTACAAAACAAAACATCATTAGATTCCATTTATCTTTTAAACTGAAATGGAGATAGACTTCCTACCTCTACCCTCAACCACCCCATTTCCGTCTTCTACTCCCTCATCCTCATTTCAACTTCCTACGAACTTTGCACCCCACTCTTCTTCTCCATCCCACTCTACAAATCAAATTATCCCACCCCCATCCTCTGTAATTCCTCCTCCTAATGATTTTTCTCCGTCTGACAGTGTGTTTCAACAGATTAAAGGGGCTAGAAAGACATGGAAACAAGTTGTGGGTGTTAATTCTAACTCTCCCTTAATCTACTGTCCACCTATTGAAATTGAAGGTAAGCTAATGGTGGCTCTAAGTCTAGACATTTTGCAAGAAGGAGCAAGGACATGGGATGTTGCGCTTGTTGGTTTTTTTGTAATGGATAAACGACCTACTTTTCCTTTATTACAAGCATGGACCCAGAGAAATTGGAAAGGTAGAGGACTAATGGAAGTTATGCTAATCAAGGAAGATAACTTAATCTTTACCTTCTCCTCCAAACTGGAAGCTCAAAAGTTAATTGAAGAAGGCCCTTGACACATCTCTCAACTTCCTTTATTTCTTCAAAATTGGCAACTGGGCATGGAATTAGAGAAAATTAAATTGAAAAACATTTCTCTATGGGTGAACATCCATAAAATTCCTTTGGAATATTGGATAACTAAAGGTTTGAGTATGCTAGCTAGTTACTTGGGAAAACCAATATGTATAGATGAAAACACTGCTTTGAGGAAACGGGTTGGATTTCCACGATTATGTGTGAGTATGGATATTTCTAAGGACAAGAAAGACAACATTTCTATTCTAAGGTTGGCCGATGGGCATTCTTTCAAAGAAGACAAGGTTTTGGTTACATACCAATGGAAACCTTCTCTAAAAACACAAAGCAAAGAATGGAAACCAACGAGGAGAGTTTTCATTAGAGGAGACTATTAGGAGGTGACGGATTGGAGAAGCTTAATTATGAAGATAACAAAGAGTTGGTGGAAGCATAACATGTATTAGATAACCATGAAAGTCTAGGTAGATTGGTTCAAGTTAAAAGGGAAGCACCTACAAAAGGTGAGAGTGTCCAAGTGGATAATCTTGTAGATTTAGTTAAGTCGACGAAAATTCAATAGAAAACTTTGAGTGCCTTAAATAAATCATTAGGGAAATGGGAAAATGAAACGGATATTAATGGGAACAATCCTTGCTATAGAGACCATGAACTCTAACTAAATGAGCAAACTCAACAACTGGAAGGACAACAAAGAGGAGTTACTCAAGAGGAGCAGTTTGAACAAGTAATCTCTCATAAGAGCAACAGGAGCAGTAGGAAAGGCTCCAAAGTGAAAAGTAATCTCATATGACCGTGATAGTCTGGAATGTAAGAGGAATAAACAACCCTTCTAAGCTTAATGTAGTAAGGGATTTTGTTCTAAAGAAAAAGCCTTTGTTATTTTGTTTATTGGAAACCAAAATTAGGGAAGCAAACCTGAACTTAAGTTGATTGGTTAGCAAATGGCAGTTTCTCACAAACCACCAATGTCATGCCTATGGAAGGATTATTGTTGTTTACGATAGAGATCTTTTAGAAGTGGAACTTTTGAAAACTAGTCAGCAATTTATCCACAGAAAGCTTAACTTCAAAATGGAAAATATTTATGCTTTGGCTACTTTTGTCTATGGTTTTAATATAATGTTTCAAAGAACTGAGCTATGGACTTCCCTTTGAAGACTCAAAGCTTTAGTTAGGGTTATATGGCTAGTTAGTGGGGATTTTAACTCTACCTCATACAAATTAGAGGCGGAAGGGAATTGTAATCTTCTCAACTACACCTCTAATGTGTTTGATTGCATGCAAGATGGGGAATTAACGGATTTAAAATTTGAAGATCATAGGTTCACTTGGTCCAACAAATAAAGCTCTAACTAGTTCAATCAGAAAAAGCTAGATAGAGTGATATATATGAAATGCATCGTATTTTAGGGTATAGTTTGATAAGTATTTAGACGTTTATTTGATTGTTTCTTATGTGTTTAGGGTTGAATTGTGTTAGTTTGTGATTTATTTGTGTTTTTAGTGTTTTATGGGTTAGAACAATCCTTTTAGCTTAAGTATGATATTTTTTAGGCACCTTGATGTGCTTGATAGTGTTTAAGGGTACAGATCGAAAAACGGAGGAAACTTCACATTTCGAGAAATTTTTTGGACCTTTTGGAACCTGAAAAAACCCTAGTTCAACCCTAAACACAAAAGAACATAAATAGAACAACATAACAAAAAGAAGTAGCTTTACATTCAGCCACTCTTGGAAACCTTAAAAGGAGAGAAAAAGAAGAGAGAGAGAAGAGGAAGAAGGAGGAAGAAGAAGTGGATTCAGACACTGCTGCTTCCCGAATCAGGTGGTATCCCGACACCACTGCCTTCTCGATTTATCCAACCCAGGTTCTATTTTCTCTGCATTTCCTTTTTCATTTAAATGTATAAAGTTGAGATGGATTTTATGGAAATGGATTTCAGGTTGTTGATAATGTTCTGAACTCTCCTTCCGGATTTTGCTTTGAGTTAATGTTGATTTAGTTATTTTGTGTTTATTGTGTTTGGGTGTTGTGATTGATTAAAGCAATTGTACGTTTCAATAATCAATCTAGTCAATAATTTCATGGAGAGAGATCTCATGTGAGACCTGATTTTTTATTAGAGAGCTTTAGAACTAATTAGAATTGTGGGTAATTTTTGAATTGAGTGAATGAAAGTTTCATAATTCAATTAGGGTTTACAATTTAGGGTTTAATAGTTATAACTCGAGAGAGAGAAATCAACCCTAGGATCGTCTAGAATCGACACCCCGTGAGCACATAAATGGCTAGATTAACATTAATGATAGGTAAAATCTCCTCTCTCATAACTTGATTAACTCTCTTGATAGATTTTCATTATGGCCTATGTGACTGATTAGTTTAATTTTGTTTAGTTACAATTCTTGAATGAAATTCTCGTATTTACTTTCCATGTTCACTTGTGCAATTTTTTATTTCTTTTTATTCTTTTCTCTGAGCCTTAGACGACCTAAGATTAGGCTAGTACCCTCTTCGTGAGATCAACCCTTCAATACTACAAAGTACGACCCATGCACTTGCTGTTATTGAGGGTTTTATAAATTGTAAAACTTGCTCATCAAGTTTTTTGAAGTCATGGAGGCGATTAGACTAGTTTTTTAGTATAAGGCTTTTCACTATCTTTTATTTTTAATATAAAAAAAGAAGTTTGGGGCATAAAATAGAGACACATCAAGACATCTTAGAGTGAGAATGAGATATCTGAAGAGCTAGATGTCAAGAAAAAATGGAAAGAATAATGGTAGAGGATAGATATTATAAGGAGCCAGGAACTTTTGCAAACTACAATAAGGCACAGTATGGTTGGAGAAGTAATGATCCTTATTGGAACATGTACACTCCGGGGTGGAAGAACCACCCAAATTTCTATTGGTTCAATAATGTAAGGACTCATTTAGGACATCAAGACCTACTTGAATTCTAGCAAGATGAGTCCAATTCATAGGATTCCAAATTGGACAAAATCATGGATAAGCTAACAGACATGGAAGAGAACCAGAAGAGACTGGAAGAGCAATTTGATTAAGTAACGGAAAATCATGGTTTGTCTATTCACATCCTAAAGATTCAAGTGAGATAACTTTCCTGTGAATTTTGTAAGAGAAGTGTGGAAGATGTTCTAAGAAATATGGAATTATATAAAGGAGAGCAATATGAGGCTATCACACTTAGAAATAGGGAAGAACAAGAAGAACCAGTGGAAGACCAAGTTGAACCCTATCTTATAGAAGACCAAGAGATGAGGAAAGAGGAAGAAGAAAAGAATGACAACTCTCCCTATTATTCCTTATATCTTGGTATAGCATCCTTGAACTTAAAAAAAACTGGGGTAGATGTCCATGACATTTAACATGAATTATGTGTTTAAAAATCTGGAGGAGGAGGACTCGTTTAGAAAATTTGATGTGTTCGAATCTTTGAAGGGACGAGAGGAAGAAGAACAGATGACAACAGACATTAAGTTTGAAGAAGCTATAAAAGTCTCTGTTCAAAAAGCTAAAGAAGAAGAGGAGATGAGGGCGAATGAGGAAGACCCAAGAAGAGAACAACTCACCCTTTTACCGAGAAAACTGCTAGATTCCATGGAAGATTCAGGGAATTTTGTTATTCCCTGTTTTGTTGATAATTTACTAAAAAAAAAAGGACATTACTGAGCTTTATTGGTTTTCATAATTTTATCAATATTGTCATTTTGATCATTTTGCAATTTGTAGCTTACTCATAGGCAACAAATTGATGTTCAATGAAAAAGGTCAAAGCAAGCCATTTATAATTGATCCCGGCTAAGTTTCCAATGACAAAAGGTCAAGCTAATGACCGTAACTTAGCATGTTTAGGTATATTTAAATTGTTATGCAGTTAAAGTTGTTTATTTCCATAACTAAATATCAATGAATTGGAATGCATTGCCCTGCTAATTTTCTTACACTCTCTAAATCAATTATAAGATTGGAAAGCCAGCTCGGCATCAAGCGCATTTGGTGTAGCACCCCACTCCCGCAAGACCCGAACCTGACATCGACGGTGATATCCGAGCCCGTGACCCGCGAGGGTGGTATGTTAGAGCAGTCAATGTAGTTTAAAAACTCATTATGAAATTTTGTCTTTTTGAAAACCATCGAGTGCGCGGAAATAAAAAAATAAACGATTCGGGCTAGTGATACAAAAACCCTTTTCAGTTATACACTTTACCAAAGATCACATTTCAAACAATATTTATCAATTAGGTCCTCAAACAATTCAGTACTATTTTTGCGGAATATAAATTTACACATAAGTTAAAATGACACAAATGCAGACGTGAACTGATCCCGACTTCAAACACCAACTCTCTTGCAGTAATCATACTCCCGGTTC
>JANZLD010000007.1:2165815-2176079 GCA_026413575.1 Erythroxylum carthagenense
TCAAATGGAAATGAAAATTTTGAGAAATGACTTTGAGATTTAATGACAAGTGCCATTGAAAATTGGAAGTCAATTAGATTAGAAATTGGAGATAAAATGGACTAGTTAAATAAAAGACCATAACAAAGTAACATGTGGCAAGTCACTTGCCACACCACTTTTTTTATTTCACTAAGTCTTTCACTTATACATTCACAAAACACACTTCTCCTCTCCAACTTCTTCATTTCTTCATCTTCTCCATCCCTCTCCTTCACCTACGACATTCACTCTCACCCTCATCATGTTGACTTTTGCTCAACTCTTGCACCTTGCTTCTTCAAGATTCATAGTCTTCTTCTTGTTGTTGCTAAAAGAACTAACCTATTCCTCCTTAAAAAGTTGAAAATCGTGTATGAGAGAAGGAAGCTAGGTTTGAGAGAGATCTTGAAGAGTTTTGAAGAATTTTGGAGCTTAATCAAGTAAGTTAAACATTATTCTTCATGGCTTTGATGAATGAAGCATGTTTGACAATAGTTGGAGGTTAAATGTCATTAAATTGAGGATGGTTATATGCAAAAACGTGAGTGAGTAATGTGGATAGATTCATGTCTTGCTTTTACATATATGATGATTAATGATTCATAAATGGATATAGAGTTGATTTAGAATGAATTCTTAATGGATGTAGAAAGAAGTGCAGAAAAAATTGAAATGTGAATGGTATATGTACATGTTCTGTTTTTGAGTTAGTGATCAAATATAGATCACGACCTATTTGTGAGTGATATTGAGTTGAAATGGAGTTGATAATGAGGAGTAAATGAAGTAGAAAAGATGATCTTAGTATAAGATGTGTTAGGGTAAAATCTGAAATCAAAATTGGAAGATGATATGGAAAATGCTACTCACTAAGTATGCTTCTGTGTTTTAACCATAACATTTTCTCTAGTTATCCAAATGGAATGATTTTTTTATTTTAGTAAACTAGAGACATATGGCTACATTTTTCATGCAGACGTCAAATTTAAATTCTATCTTTAAAAATCTCAAAATCTGACATGAAGTTGAAAAACTTGGTATGCTTATGTGAAAGTTTGTCGCGACTAACTATTGGCTTGACCACGGCGAACTTGTGGGATTTGGTTAGGATTCTTCTCGGGCTATGGCCAAATCTTGGCTTTTCCATGGCGAACTTGTGAAATTTTTGCGAGAATTCCTCTATAGAGAAGTTCACCGCGGCCAACTTCTGGCTTTGCTACGGCCAACTTTCCTGCACCTTAAATATTCTTTGGTATTTTGGCTATATATTGAGTTATAGTTATCCAAATGGAATAAATTTTAATTTAGAGTAAACTAGAGACATAAGGATACAATTTGTCTGAAGAAATCAAATTTTAATTCAAACTCTAAGAATTTCAATTTCTGGGTAGAATTTGGTGCAGGGCACTGTTTCAATATAAGAACAGTCTGAAATTATTTAGAGTATAAATTTTGGAATACTAAACCAAATTGAATGATCTTGGTGTCATTAGAAACTTAAGAAAATGGGGAATAATTTTATAGAAGAAAGTGCTCTCAAATTTCCCCAGTTTCATTGTTAAATGATCAAGAATAGTAGACCTAAAAGTTAGTTTTTGGAAAATTCTAAAATGATTCATTGGGTTATGGAATTTGATTCTAATAATTTTGTTGAGGTATAAACCATAAGTATATATGACACTTATGTGGATTTGGAAATACAAATGGTTACATGACGACAATAATATAGTGATACTTGAGATTATCATTGAGCATGCATTGTATATATTTCATATACACATTTGTGCATAAAGGAATACTTAAGGATGTGAAATTAATAATGTGTCTGCAATATGTGTATTGCATAACTTTGATGTGTAGGATGAACATCCGCATTCAGACATTTCCAGATCTTGGAAGCAAATGCTAATCTAGAGTGTACTATGAGTAACCTAGAAAGTCTCACTTAGTTATTTGTTTGCTTAATTTTTGATTTGAATTGGCTTATGAATGTGACTTATTTGTTGATGTCGAACAATGAAGGTCCGAGACTTGATGCATGAATGGGATATTAAAGTGCTACTTGTATATGAATGTTGTGGAATATATGGTACTCAACAATGTTTTTGAATGTTAGACCTTTGGATCCAATGGAAAAATGTGATTTGAATGTGAATGTGCAAGTATGTGATTGATTAAGAATATGATATGTGAAACATCTAAATACATGAATGCATGTAAGATAAAGGAAGTTGTGACTAAAGTACTCGGGATAAAGAGCTTAAAGCTCAGATTGTGAATAGAGCCTCAGGCTTAATTGTGAATGTACCCAATATCCACTAAAGGATATGAGACATTATTTGACACAGCTCGGTATCCACTAAGGGATATGAGCTAGTAAAAAGTCACTCGGTCACAACCACAATAATAAATAAAAATGAATCTCACGTGCATTGCATTTATATTTGATATGTGTACTTTACCTGAATGAAATGAACATTATGATTGTTTTGAAAGTGAAAGGTGATACTTACGAATCTGCAAAGATGTGAATTACATGTTACATGTATTGCTGTGTTGCTTGAATTGAGTGAACTATCGATGATAGTTACCTCATTGATCTCACAAAATTTGCCCAAATTTTATAATATTTTTTAGGTTCAAAAGAGTTACCCATTAGGTTAACGGGAGTACAGACACTGCATTCAAGTAAGAGATAGAGGTCAGGGTTAGTTCACGTTTGCATTTGTTCTCTTTATTTTGTATCAAATAGAGTCTTCCATAATTATTGTAACTTGTTTATTCGAACATTTTCATTTCATAATAACTTTCCAGATTGGAGATGTTTGTAAATGATTTTGTAATGTAATGAAATTATGACTACAAGTATTTTGTATTTATAATGAGCCCAAATGGCTATTGAAAATATGATGATTGTATTATTGTGATTGAAGAAGTTTATGATTAAAATGATTCGAATTCTATATTGATTTCCACATACACATATGTTAATTTTTTAAAAAAATTGTACTGAGTTTCGAGCATCTAACTAACTGAGTGTGCTAGCATGCCACCCTCACCAGGCACGGACTCGGATACCTCTCAAGATGTCAAGTACGTGTCTTGCGAGAGTGTTTGTTACACATTTAGATAGGTATAAAGCATGTAATATGGTTAATACAAAAAGAAAGGCTAATAAGGCACAAAGGGGCTTATCAAAAAGGAAATTCATATAATAGGTAGGCCATTTGGCTAATGTAGTTCAGAAAAGCAAAGAATGCCTAATTATATCTATGTTAATGCAAGTGATAAAAATGTGGTCTCGAGTAGAAATTCAAAGCGAAATCAAGATGTACATGTTATGAAGGTCACACATTATTAAAAGGCAATGAGACTGATATGGATGTGTCAGTCAAATAAGGTTCAAAATCTCATCGACTTTGTCTACCATTAGTCATTACTCTTCTAAAGATAATGCATATTGACCGATCACAAAAGCAAAAATACATGCTAGAATTGCTATGAAATTCTCTAGTCAGTCCACACTGTAATAACAACTTTATAACCCTAGAATCAATAGAAAATGAGAAAATGTTTGTTTCATTTGTTTTATTCTTTCTCTCATTTTGGTTGAAAATTTAAAAACAAGTAAAACAAACAAATTCAAAAACACACATGCATATAAAAATTAATGTGGAAATGTAAAGGAAAAGCAATTTACTTCCCTTGGGTTTCCTCCCAAGAAGCTCCTTTGCTTAGGGTCGCTTGCTCGACTCCTTGTTTCCTCCTCACATGACAAAATTGTGACCTTAAGGTGTCACATGCTGCTCCTCCATGTGAGGTAGTTCCGGATAGGGCCTTAGTTGATCATTATCCTCATTCAGCGTCTTCCCTATCCTCAGATTCCCAATCCCGATTGAGTCTATACACTTTAGAAATATTTCAAACGTCTCTTCACCTTTTTCTTCATCATTTAATTCCTTCCATCTATTATATAAAGGTAAAGAGTTAGTCTAAAAAATAATCATAGACTTAGTACTTACCTCTGAGCTAAAAGATGTGTCCCTTTCAGCTTCGAGCTCCTTCTCAACTTCTTCGACACAAGCAATTTGTTGAGGGTTGATCTCAAAATTCTCAAGCTCCTCATCAATTTATAATGTTTCTGCACAAACATCCATTAGGTAAACCTCGGGTTAATATGGCTGCTCCTTTTCACTTTACGATTCCAGATTATTGATATCTCTGCATCGATATAATGCATCTTGCTAAAATTGCAGTGCATCTTATCAGATTTGCTATATACCTTATTGAAACAGCTGTTGCATATTCTATTGAAACTGATGCATATCCTGTTGAATTTGAAGATTGTTAGTAGCCATAATATTAAGCATTTCTTTTAGAGATGTACCTGAGTTTTGACAAAAAGCTTCTGGTCTACACGGGAATTGTTGTGTGTCCTGCAAACTATCATGGAAGTAATTTTGATGATTATCCTATCCATAACAAAAGCTAGGTTGATCAGTCCAAACGTTGTTATAGGATTGAGAATATGAGTTATAAATGAAATTACTTTCGTCCATATTGAAAATTTTTTAAAACACGAAATAAAAAATGAAAAGATCACAAAATAACTGAAAAGAAATCAATTACAAACAAATATATACAAAACACCAGTTAAATCACAAACAAAACTAAAACTCCGCACTCCCCAGCAACGGCACCAAAATTGACCGAGCATTATAACGCTAGTCAAACTAAAATAACTTGACTACTACTATAGTAGTGGTGAGTCTAGATCAACCCCACTGAGAGTATTTGTAAAATTGTTGAAATGAAATTATTTAGTGTTTAGGCATTGGGGGAGGTCGGAATTTTTTTAAATCAAGAAAATAAAATGAAATTAGACTAATAAAAAAATTAGAAAAGAAATGCAAAAAATGATAAAAGTGGGGAATTCGATAGGGACCTAGTTCAATGTTGTATACCCTAATTAAGAATATTTCATTGATTTGTTGTTCTCTAATCTCTCCCAACAACTATTAATCGTGGGTTACTAATTAACCCGAGTTTTCCCTTAGCTTTTGTTTAATAAAGATATGATAGTTAATTAAACCTAACCACCGAATAACCTAGGATACAATCTCTAAATTTAATTAGGCAGTAGCATTACGAATTAGAAAAATCGATTAATCAAGACAACAACCACATACGATGCGTCATTTAACATAGGTCATTTTATCCCTAATGATTACGAATAATTAGTCCTTACACATAAATTTCAACATAACAATTACAAATTATATCAAAATTCTAGTAATGGGTTTGTAATTAAACGATTCAATGAATGAATTAAAATCATATTTTCATAATACCCAATGGGTTCATACACAAATAACCGAACAATAATAAAAATCTGATTATTCATACATAATATCCAAATCAATTAAAATAAGATCACACAACCAATTTCTAATGGGAGAAAGAAATAACAAACAATAAAAAAAAATACTTAACCAAGTCATCGGCGTTGATGTTGCCTCTGAACTGATGTCAAAAAACTAGCCTTCCATTTCCATTTTCATGTTCCAAGTGTCAATCATCTTCTCCCTATCCTTCGGTGGTGAAATGAATGAATAATAATCGTTAAAGCCTCCACCTTTATTATCTTTCATACTACTGGTCTCCTATTCATTGATTTGACAAATAAAGATAGTGGTCCAAGGCATATTTCACTCCCTATCTCACACTGCCACCTTCCCTCTCGTCGTAGCTTTCCACTATTCCATGATGTTGTGACGAATAAACTTGGGGGTTTTTGGTCCACCCTACTATTCATTCACTTCTCTTCTCTCACACTAAGCCTCAGCTGTTCCACATTTCTCTCAGCCATTAAGTCAAAGCCCCCTCTCTTCATGCCTCCTTACTGTTTTATGGGTGGGACAATTTTTACTTGAGAGTTTCTAGTCCAAGCTACTATACATCTAAAACCTTCAGCCGACTTATGGAAAACATCTGCATTTATGTAAACATCCGTGTTTCTACATTTCCGCAGGTGGTCTGTGTGAAACGCAGACTACGTTTTCTCTCCACTGCGTCGTCATTTCCCTTTCTCTTCATACTGTTGCGTTTTCTTCATATTGTTCATATGTTTTAGTCTATTTATTTCTACCGCATGCACGTTCCACCTGCTACATCTTAGCTATTCTATGAACATTAAATTAACATAAATTTAATGTAAAATTTCATGCATAATTATACAGCTCACATTATTTGCATTTTGTGCTTTTTTTCTTTTCTTCTTATCTTTTTTTCTTCTCGCTCCAAGAAAACAAGTGAGAATTAATCTTGAGAAAAATGGCCCAAATGTAGTAATTTCGACTCGCTTTAATTTCTTTACTTTCAAATTGTACCTAAAAACATATATGAATTAAAGTGAGTATCTTAAGCATTTTCATATCATTAATCTCTAAGTGTAAATAATTAAATGTATCAATAATTAAATAGATATCAGAGTTGCTCACTAATTTTATGATATGGGTAGCTAGCACATAACCTCTTAAAATGATCCTAGTATTCATATAATGTTTTCCCATGATGTTGTCGAATTGTACATATCTCCTTCCTAATATTCGTAACTCAAGATGCAGGAAAGTATTTTTCCAAAAAAAGGTCTCTACATCTCATTCCAAGTCGTAATTGATTCGGAGGGCAAGTAATAAGCTCAATCCTTGGTAGTGTCTCCCAATAAGAATGGAAATGCCCTTAATTGGATATGCTTTTCTTATACCCCAGCTGGCTTCATACTAGAACATACCACGTGGAACTCCTTAAGATGCTTGTGAGGAACTTTGCCTAGCATACCATGAAAAGTAAGAAAAAGATGAATTAGGCTAGATTTACGCTCAAAAGCAACATCAATAGTAGGAAATCAATGCATAACGATTGATGATTAAAATCAGGGGCAGCCAACTATTTAAGAGTATTATCATTATTTTGCTCAGCCATGTTAGAAGCAATATCAAAAATGGAATCACTAGAAGAATCAGAAAGTAAATCTAAAGCTATTTAAATTCCTAGTGAAGAGTCAATTTTTTTGTCAGATGATGATTGATTCTCGCAACTTTGTACAACTTCTCTTCTCGCTCTATGTAACGTTCTTTCAACTTCTGGATCAAATTTCAATTCAACAATGTGACAAGATCATGTCAAACACTATAACTAACCAAATAAGATGTTGTTGAATTATTGCCTTTACCCCTCTCTTAAGACTATTAGTCGTGAACTAAAAATAAGCTCTGCTAATTCTGATTTTTCGTTAGGTCATAATTAATCAAGAAGAGCTCGCTAATTAACCCTAACTATCAGGAAATCTAAAACAAGCTCTCTAAGTTTATCTAGACAACCGCATTACAAGTGAGAAAAAGGAACCAATCTAAGCTACAATCTCACAAGCTCGAATTATTTAATTTACGTTATGCTACCTCTAATGATTTAATACTGTTATTTGCCACATATGACCCTTATCACAACTATTCTGTATCGCATTCAAGTTCTAGCTATAGGTTTTAATGAAAAAGATTCAATAGAGCATTAAAATCATTCTCATACAATACGAAATCAATCAATACAAGATAATGTAAACAATTTGAAAAGAGGTAAAGAAAACTATACACAAAAACAACAACAATCTGTTTAATGTGCTCCTCAAACTTGATTGCACCTCCAAACCAGTGTTGGGAAAGTTAGCCTTCCATCTCCATCTTCATGCTCTCACCATCGACCATCCTCTCCACCCCTACTTTCAAGATTTAAGAACGAAGAAAATAAGAGAAAAATTTTTTCAGCTAGGTCTGTCCCCCATGTCCTATTTGTCATCACATGTGTTTCCTTATGTAGTAAAATTTAGGTTTAAACCAAGGGACATTTGGCATTAACAGAGACATCTTTCTTTCTCACTCCTGTTAGTTAACTCTAATTGGTGTGAGAGCACCTTAAGCCATGCATGGTCCTCTAACGGCTGTGAGAGGTACTGCATAAGCATGAGAAATTTTTCAAGCCCATGTGACCCAATATATGCCATGAGACTTCTCCTTTCTTTTTTCTTCACTTAACATTCTATATTGCCTCTTCTTTTGTCAATCCTCTTCTTCTTCATGCTCCATGAATCAATAGAATATGGAAATTGAGAAGATGGCTTCAATGGACATGCTTTCAGGTCACTTTAGCTTCTTTACTTTTGAAATGAACCTAAGATCAAATATGAGCTAAAGTGAGTATCCTAAGCATTTCTAAGGCATTAATTACTAAGTGTAGTACACCAAATGAAGCAATGTTTAATCACATATCAATTATATAAACCTAATGGGTTCCAATGACAACTCTCTATCGAGCCACAATGTACTTTGACTTTTTGATTTTAAATTTGAGTAAAACATTAAGGATTCTCTATTGGCTCCTATTACAACTCTTGATATCAAACGTGTTCTCTTTAGCCTGCATATGTCTAAGTCACTTGGACCCAAACATGGGACATTATAGGGCAACTTTTCACTGAGGTTGTCCTGGAATTCTTTGTTTGGAAAAGTGCTAAAAGAAATCAATCATACCTATATTTGTCTGGCTACAAAAAAGCTTCATCCATGTACAATACATGACTATCGTCCTATTTCTTGTTGCAATACCATATATAAGGTATTCTCCGAGCTTCTAACTGAAAGATTTAAATTGGTTTTATCAAACTTTGATAATCTTACGAAAGGAGCTTTTATGCCTGATAGATATATTGGTCATAATAAATTGCTTATGAGCAAGAATTTCTCAAAGATTATCACACGGGAAAAAAATATTAATAGTTGCTTACTCAAGATAGACTTCTTTAAAGCTTTTGATTCGGTAAATTGGGAATTTATTTAGTTATGTCTTGAAGCACTTCATCTATTATAAAAGTTTATACAATGGATCGTATCCTGTGTTACTACCCTTTCTCTAAGTATTTTGGGTGGCATCCCTTCTACTCCCTTTAAACCTGCCAAAGGAATCAGACAAAGAGATCTCTTATCTCCTCATCTGTTTACTCTTGCTACGGAAATGCTCTCCTGATTTTTGAGTAAGCTAATCCATTGTAATAGGGGTTTTAAATTCCATTATTGATGCAAGGAATTTAACCTTACCCATTTGTTATATGTTGATGATCTGCTTATATTATGTGGTGGTGACTCTTCTTCTTTACATTGAATTATGAATCTGTTAATACTCTTTAGGGACTGGTCTAGACTGAAACTAAATTCTAATAAAAGCAGTTTTATTTTTTCAAAAGATGTGTGAAATCTGGATAAACTCAGAAGTAGTTCCAACCTTATTATAAGCTCCACCCCTTTTTAATATCTGGGAGTCCTTAACCTATCTTCTAAGCCTAAGTTGCTGGACTGCTTACCAATCATTGAAAAGGTGAAATCGAAAGTATTGGCATGGCATAATTGTTTTATTTCATATGCAGCTAGAGCCACTCTTATAATTTCGGTCCTGAGCAGTTTGCATATTCATTGGACTTTACACATAGCTTTACCTTGAAAGGCTATTAAGGAGATAAACAGGGTTATGAAATCTTTCCTTTGGTCTAGAACAGTCGGGAATTCTAAATAAGCTAGAGTTAAATGGAGTGAGGTCACAACCTCTAAACAGTTTGGAAGACTCGAGACTATCTCTATTATCAAGATGTAAAATGTATTAATGTGTAAAAGATTGTGGAGATTGTATACGGATCAAAATGCCGTATGGACAAAATGGATCCATAAATACGACTTGAAGGATATTAACTTCTGGCAGGTTAATTTTCAAAGGAAGGTTCATGGATTCTAAGGCAGATGATGAAATTGAGGGATATCATTTTTCCTTATATTAAGCATTAGCTTGGTAATGGAAGACTTAGTTTTGGTACGACAATTGGTCTAATATTAGTCCCCTTATCTAACTTTCAGATCTGCAAAGGTTCCCATACAGATTATGTAGCACCCCACTCCCGTAAGACCTAAACCCGCCATCGATGGTGATATCCGAGTCTGAGCCCCACGAGGGTGGTGTGCTAAAGCACTCAATCAGTCTAAATTCGGTATATATATTTTTTTGGAAAATTGATAACCCAAATGCAGAAATCGAAACTCAAATTGGGCCCATATTCATTCATAAACATTTTCACTTAACACAATTTTCAATAGCCATCCGGGCCCTTTCACAATTATAAAACTCTTGAGTCATTTCAAAATAC
>JANZLD010000007.1:2193082-2207464 GCA_026413575.1 Erythroxylum carthagenense
AATTTTCATACTTATTTAATGAATTATTATTTTATATTTTCAGTGGGCCTCAAGGAATTTTTTTAAATTACTATCTTATGCATTTAGCAAGGTTATTATTTTATCCCACTGGCCCAAGTCGGGACCAGCAAAAATTATTATTTAATCGAGATTATTAATTTATCGAATATTCATTTATTGAGGTTATTATATAGGTAATGTACTATTTTCCAAATCAAGATGCTTAAAATTGGCTAACAAAAATTTGAAAATAAAAATATAGACTCGGTTTGATAAATGAAGTTTAATAAAGACATCAAGAGTATGATCTTCAAATAAAGTTGAAGATACAAAAATATATGAAAATTTTTCATAATCTTAAGTATAAGCTCAAGTTCGAACGGAATTGAATAAGTCTTAAGTTTGAACTTTTGATAAACCCATTCTTTGGATTAAGTTTGTACAATTTTGGTCCAAGCTCAATTGCATTCGACATTCCATAAACTCCTTTACAAAACTCTACCAAAGCCACACAAAAAAACTAAATACAAGTATTTTCCACTTCACACTATCTATTGGTAAGGAAGAAGGAGATAATATATCTTCAACACAGTAAAAAGCTAAGATTCCACTATGACTTTTCAGAATGAGATTTCTATAAAACATAGCAAAACTTCAAGAGATTATAATGACAGGATTGAATGTTCTATTAACTAATGAGGAGTGACATTGTAAAGTTTAATAGCACAATACTATTTATAGAATTAGTAGCAATCATGTAGTTGTTATGTTAAAGGATGGACACCACTATTTAAATTCCCTTTAAGAAATAACATCCGTTTATACCTTGAATCACTCATTGGAAAAAAACTACACCCATAAAAAATTATATGTAGTAACTTTAAAATAGATGTCCTTTTTTTCCTAGTTGACTATTGCTAGTCAATTTTATTACACAATTCTTACTTTGCAATTTGTAAACCCTAAAAATTACTAAAGAGATACACATCAATTCTTATGCTTAATATGAGTTGTCAAGGAAGTGTACATAAAAACTAAATACAAAAATACAAAATTTCTATATATTGTCCTTTATGTGGATGGTCAGATTGATAACTAAATCTTCACTGTACAAATTTTAAAAACAAATCTGAGTTTTAAACAATACAACAAGTTTAAATTGTTTTTTAAATGAAGAATATATTGAATGTTGTCCAAAAATAGCTGAGAGGCAAAGCCATCATAAGCACCAATAGACCGTTATAGTAAAGGAGTACAAAATGCAAAAAAGGGACTAACTAACATTTATATTACAGAACTATATTGGTGAGTGGTACGCATTGATTATCTAATCCTACCATACAACCAAATCAGTACTAGAGTCTATTATTACATTCCTACAGCAACGACTTCTTGAAAATCCGAAAGGATGTAGTTTCATAATAATTTTGATTCGGCCGCAGTTGTTTCTAGCACAAGCAAAACAAATAAATTAAACACAAAATAAAAAATCAACACTAAAAATTTGTTAAGATAGTTCAAAACACCTTGGCTACGTCTACTAGACCCTCACCAAACTTAATGCTTTCACTAATAACAATAGTTTTATACAAGGCTTTATTGAACCGCCTCACTCAACCTTTGATGCTATCTCTCGTCCTCATAACCGGTGAAAGTAATTAACACTCAATAATACTACAGCCTCTTGCTAACCTCAACAAAAGATTTTCTAATAAGGATGGAAATAAAATAACTCAAGTGATAGATACAATAATAAACATAAACAAAGATAACATTTGAGATAAAAAGTAACTCTCTTAAATATGTCGTTTCATCAATGAAGGAATGAGAAGTTACCCACCAAGAATGCTACTGTAGTTTTAGAATATTATGACTAGAACACCTAACACATAGCATCTGAAAAATCACCAATAAATGTGAATGTTTCTTCACCGAAATGTTACAAACATCGAAGTTGTGAAATCCACAAAAGCTGCTAGAGTTTTTAGCATATTACGACCATTAACGACAGCCACCAAAAGATATACGATCAATACCCAATTAACCCAATGAAAATCACACCATCGACCAAGAATGACAATTGCAAAGATCATAAAAGCTTCTAGAGTTTTCGCACACCATTAATCACAACCAACAGCCACAAAATGAACACTCCATTGACAATGAACAACCCAACAAAATAACGTATCCCTTGACAAAAATCACAGCTTCAATTTTGGATAATATCCCCATGAAATCAGCTGCAAAAGATCATTCAAGATGACCCGAAAATCTCAACTAACAAATCACAACATGCCTATCGTTTATTCACCCAAAAGCCAATAACAATGTAGCCCCACACATCACATAAATCACAACACCAATACAACTGCAAAAATCACACACAACTATTGGGGTTTTTCACATGAACAATATAACATCAAATGACATCAAGTGCTCATAACATCAAGTAGCTTCCAAATGAAATTAAGTGCACATAACATCAAGTTTGTCAAGTTCATATAACCAATTGGAAAATATCCAAATAAACAATAATCCAAAGTCAACAAAAACAACCAAGTTCTCAAAGTAAACACAATAGCCATAACCACTACATCATCCATTCTTCCCCTTGGGACGAAAAGATGCCAAAAAGCAAGACTAATAGTCATGGAGATACCTTAAAATCTCCCCCTAAATTGAACAGTTATATCAGATGAAAATAAACAATCATACATCCCCCCTTGGAACAAATCAATGTCAAAATGAAGAATGTCTTCAATGTAATCAATCTTAACGAATAAAGAAATATAAAAATCAGCAGTAGGTGCAGTGGAAGAATCATAAGCACGCCTGTTGGGCACCGTTTCCGCAATCCAACTCTTGCTCTGATACTAAACAATGTTGGACCCCGTTTTCAGAGCCCAACAATTGAAAACCATTCATAAACATAAGCGTATTAACCTATAGAGTTATTTCCATGGAATCTCTGTAGCCATCATCGTTTCATCCTCATTCTCATAGCATCTCAAAACACATAGTGCGAGCCCACACAGTGGAATCACCAACATCACAATTTGACTTCTTTAAGAAAATTTTATCTCTATGTCTCTAATTTATTTTGAAGGAAGAACCAAATCAATCAGAGTTCTATAGATTAAGATATGCTTGAAAATCCAAAATGAGTTTATAACCTTGTCATGCTCTTCCAACCGTTCCCTCATTTTCTTTCCATTAATTTTTTTGAACTCAACACCAAAGGCTACTAATTTTTATATAAAGATAGCTAAACGTCTTAAGAATTTATTGCTTCATGAGTCACTTCATTTGGAGGCCGGGTTATGAAGTTATGGCCAAAAGAATCAACTATGCTCATGTCCTCAATCACATTGAACCTATCTCGGAACAATTAGCATAACTTTTACTAGAGATGTCGAATTAAGATTTTCTTTAAATGGTTATGAAGAGGACTTCTAAATCTACAACTTTAGTGAAGAACTCAAAACGATATTTTGTCATTTGGAGGGTCAAAACATAGACTGTGTGAATTTACAAGGTCAGACCATGTGACTTTCGAGTTTGTTAGTTTTTCAGCATCAGAAATTACACGGCCCGTGTGATTTTACACGGGCAGACCGTGTAACTTTCGGGTAAAACAAAAATTTCCACCCTCCAAGACCCCTCCAATGGATCCTAAATCTATCCTAACATCCCTTTTACTCATAATCTTTCCAAATCGAACAATCCTAGTGCGATATCACTCTATATGCTCTAATTATTCGAGATACACGTCCTATGCAGCATCACCCACTTAAACTATCATATCTCTCAACTTCGATATCCAAAAATCACATACTTTATGCTGTTAGAAAGCTAAGAGTATACGCTACAACTTTCATGAAGACAACTTTGTTTAATTTATCCTAGATTAATCCAGATTTTCTCCTGAAGTTAGAACATATACTTTTCCCTCATGAAAAACTTGAGAATTATCCCAACTTCACTTCCTCTATTGCAATATCATTCATAACGATTTCAATTACCAATTAGAATTTATCAAACTCTCAACCTCAATTAATTTTGAAGTGAATCACACGTTAGTATAGACTTAATATGCAATATACAAAACGCACAAGAAGGGGGGTTGAATTGTGTATCCTTTTTTAGTACAAGCCCCTTTTTAAACAATCTTCTTTTAAAACAAAATTTGCTTTCTCAAACGATTGAAAAACAGTATTATGAAGTATAGAAATTCAAAGTTGAGAGTTGAGAGTAAGAATTGACACAACAGTTTTATACTGGTTCACCCCAAACCGTGGGCTACATCCAGTCTTCAGAATTCTTTCTGAGATTTCACTATACTTCACAAAGATACAATTATTCTTTTCACCGAGCCTCTTCAGGTCTCTTATAATAAGTATTCTTTTCAGACTTAACCTCTACAGGCTATCAGCTTTTCTTCCTTCTATTGAAAGATATTTCGAGCTTTGTTACAGACAATGGTAGCTCTAAGTTTAGTACAATAAGTAAGATTTCTAGCTTTTGAATATCACTGACAAAATCACTAACTTTTTCAGTCTTCGACTCCGACTCGTATTTATAGCCTTCGTCTTCAACTGCTTCTTAATAACTACTGCTTTCTTCTTGTTTCTTGATCTTTAAAGAAACGGTTATTTAGTTGAGTTCTATAACTAACTCAAACTGATTTATCATCCGACGTGGTATCGGGTCTTCATCTTCGATTCTTTCGTCTCATTTTCTTTCATCTCATTTTGCTTTCTGCTTCCATCTCATTTTTGCGTCTCATTTTCTTCCATCTCATTTTTACGTCTCATTATTTTCTGTCTCATTTTCATTTTCTTCCATCTCATTTTTGCATCTCATTTTCTTCTATCTCATTTTGATTTCGTCTCATTTTTAGCTTTCGTCTTATTTTTAGATTCCGTCTAATTTTTAGCTTCCGTCTCATTTTTAGCTTTCGTCTCATTTTCTATCTACATTATTATTTGATCTTCATCAAAATTATTAATCGTAAAATCATTTTGACTTAACAATCTCCCCCTTTTTGATGATAACAAATAATCATAGAATACAAAAAAATTGTAGCAAAAAAAAATGTATCCAAAAATCTTCTTCGTCTTCTGATCTTTTATTCTCTTCTTGTTCTCCCCTATCTTTGTCATTTCTTTCTCCTTTTCTCCTTTCTCTCCCTATTTGTTATTCATCAAAAAGATCATTTCTGCAGATGTTTCATGACTTCAGAAAACATTTATCTTATTTCAATGCGGAGTGACTTGATATCTTTTCGAATATACTCTACTTCTTTATGCAAGTCATCCACAGAAGCACACAGATTATCAACTTTATTTTCAATGTCTTCATCGTGTTTTTGTTGTACTTCTTCAATACCAATGGTCGTAGTATATGCGTCTGAAGATATAACACCTGATTCAGTTATGGTAAAGGTCTGAGGTTGGACAGATAAGTTCAATTCCGGGAGATCAAGATCATCAGAACTGGTTAGTCGTGGAACTTGTCTTCCAAATAGGTGTAGAACATCTCCAATTGAGGACATCGTTTGCAAGGGTCTAATGTGCATAATGAAATGCACAAATGACTCTATTGAGTAGCTTTGGTCTCCAATCCGAATGGATCTATATTGCCCTTCTGAAAGTCTTCCAACTACCTGAGAAGAATCTTTAGTAGTTTGCTGACCACAATTGCTTTCTGATGCTTTTGAAATGTAGTGGGAAACATAGGTTCCTTTCTGCTGGACTGTATAGCATGCTTCATCAATGTTTCTAACTTCAGCTTCGATCTGTTCTTCTATAAGATCATTTGTTATTCCTTCCGGATACAGTTTCTTCTTCCCTTTTTTCTCATTCTGAGTCATGAAAGGACTTGGTTGAATGTCAAGCACAACCTTGATCACAATTCTCTTTATGATTGGTAAAATAGTGTACTTCTTCCTTGTCATCTGTGTGGGGTATGGTTTGTTTCCTTCATCCTTCAGAAAACCATACAAACTTTTCTCGTCCTCACTCAACAGATGCATTGTACTATTATTTACCAAAATTGGTTGTAATTGTACCTTGACTGACCTTTTTGGTGTTTCTCTGATGATTATAGAGTTGCTACTCCTGACAGGTTGGCTTTTTTTAATAAGCTTAACTCTCAAGTCTTCTTTTCGTAACGGTTTAGAGGTATTGATCTGTGCTGGACTGCGTTAAGCTAACTTCTTCTTCTTCTGAACAGAAGTAGTAGTGCTCTTCTTCATACTGATTTTCTGTTTCTTATTCTCTTTAATCAGTCTTGAAGTTTGCTAAGATTAAAGTTTTTCTTTCTTAAACTCCAAATTTCTCTTAATCTCAGTCTCTTTAGTCAATTTAGTTGAATCTTCTTTCAAAATTGCAACTAACGACCTTGTTGTCTGAGGTGATTTCTTCTCAGAGTCTCCACCATGAGTCAACTATTTCCTTTTCTTTTCTTCTTATTGACGCAGGGTTCAAACTCTAGGCGACCTTTTTTCTTGCTTCGGTTTCTTCGAAAGAAGTATTTCCCCCTTTCTTTTCAGGGTCACTTTCTCCCTATATTGCACCTGGCTACCTTCTTTATGAGAAATCGCCTTTTCCTTTATTGATTCATCTGACGATTTCTTTTTCCTTTCTACAGGCATTCTTTCAACGGATTGGGATTTTGATTTTCTTGAGGGAGATTCTCTTACTTTAACAATTACACGCTCCCCCTCAATCCTTACTTTCGTCTTAGAATCTGCTTCTTCTTTTTCCATATTCCTTAAGCCCATTTTACCAATTGTTACAGAATTGATGGCGCTTCTGATATTCAATTTCATCCTATTTCCTCTTTCCAGAAGGACTCCATATTCTCTGAATATTCTCGTCAACATCATTCCATATGGTAGAGCGATCGAGTCTTTCTTCATCTTTTTTATATAATGGAAAATAAGGAATGGTAGATTTATAGGCTGGCGATTAAGCAGATGAAATAGGCATTGTTCATCTAGTGTTGTTACCAAATGCTTTGATCCTGTTCTCGGTAGTACACAATGGAAAAGAAGTGAGTGTAATACCCTAGCCTTTGGAACAAGACTTGACGTCTTCTTCTCCTTTGGATCATTGCTTCCATATAATTATCGACTGATATGAGTCTCCTTCACACTAGCTTGCGTTATCTATCTAACTTTACTGGTGAGCTCTTCTCCATCAAATGGACACTCAATGACTTTCTCAATTAACTTCATTATCACTATAATTGACAATTTATCCACTGTAGATACAAGAGAATTGTCTACCACTTCTATATTTTTCCAGAAGTCATACACTTCATTTATGTAGACTGTCTCTCGAATCCGAAAGAAATTCCTCCACCCGACTGTCACAATCTCTGGTTCAATATCCATCTTGTCCTGCTTCAGGGATTCAAAATCAACAAGTCTTCCACTTGACATAGCTGCCTCCATTTGTTTCTGTAGTTAACAACGAACTGAATTCACAGTAGTATTTTTCAAAGAGGTTAAGTCAGTTTTTGGGGTTGAGAGTGTGAGCAAAAAAGATTTGATATCCAAATAGAGTAATGAAGAGCTTTTGTTGAGGGTTCTTCAAAGGTCGATGTTAGGGTACGTCAAGAGTGTTCTAGAATAGGTGACGTTCTCAAGGCTATGAGAACATTTCCCTCCAAAACTTCCTTCTAACGGACGTTACCAGCTGTAACTCACTGTTACTGTTACCATTAACTCTTTCAACCTTTTTTATCTGGGTTATGACGTGTCAGACGGTTAATTACTTAACAACACCATGTTAAGGTTTCGTCTGATTTCTTTGAATCTTTCTTTACTTAATGGTTTAGTGAAGATGTCCGCCCACTGATGGTTCGTCTCAACAAACTAAAGACTCACGATCTTCCTCTGAACGTAGTCTCATAGAAAATGGTGTCTCGCTTCGATATGTTTTATTCTCGAATGTTGCATAGGGTTCTTCGACCGGTTGATGGCACTTGTGTTTTTCACAGTAGATTGGGATTTCTTCTTCTTGTACTGAGTAGTCCTCTAGCTGGTACTTGATCCATAACATCTGTGAGCAGCAACTTGCGGCTGACATATACTCGGCTTCTGCAGTTGATAGAGCAATTGAGCTTTGCCTCTTACTTGACCATGAAACTAGGTTGTGGCCAAGGAAGTGACATCCTCCACTCTTGCTTTTTCTATCAATCCTATCTCCGGCATAATCCGCATCACAGTAGCCAATTAACCTGAAATCTTTACCTTTCTCATACATTAAGCAAAGATCAGTAAGACCTGGTAGATATCTCAAAATTATTTTAACAGCAATGTAATGAGATTCTCTAGGATTTGCCTGAAGCACACAAGCAAACACTAAACAAAATGTCAGGTCTGTTTGCTATAAAGTAAAGTAAAGAACCAATAATCCCTCTATACAAGGTTTGATCAACCTTCTTGCCAGTTTCATCCCTGGACAAAAAGTTTGAAGGATGCATCAGAGTTGACATTAGTTTTACTTTTTCCATATCATACTTAGTCAACAATTCCTTAACATACTTCTGTTGATGAATAAAAATCTTTTCTTCGGTTTACTTAACTTGCAACCTAAGAAAGAATTTTAACTCACTCATCATGCTCATCTCAAACTCATTTTTCATCAAATTTTCAAAACTAGAACATAACATTTCAGAAGTTGCACTAAAGATAATATCATCAACATAAATTTGAACTATGATAAAATCATTCTTAATGCACTTTCTAAATAAAGTCGTATCTACCTGACCTCTACTGAACTTATTTTCAATAAGAAAAGAGCTCAGACGATCATACCAAGCTTGAGGAGCTTGTTTTAATCCATACAAAGCCTTATGAAGTCTATAGACATGATCCGGTTTCTTGACATCCTCGAAACCCGAAGGTTGCTTCACATAAACTTCTTCATCTATAAAGCCATTTAAAAATGCACTCTTCACGTCCATTTGAAATAGCTTTATGTCATGACAGACAGCATATGCAAGCAAGATCCTAATAGCTTCTAGTCTTGCTACAGGAGCATAAGTCTCATTGTAGTCTATTCCTTCCTGCTGATTATAGCCTTGTGCTACTAATCTTGCTTTGTTACAACTCACTCTTCCTAATTCGTCTAGTTTATTCTTAAAAATCTATCTAGTTCTTATGATGGACTTTTTCGGTGGTATGGCAACTAAGGAACAAACTTTATTCCTAGTAAACTGGTTCAGCTCCTCTTGCATAGCTAAAATCCAAACTTCATCTTGAAGAGCTTCATCAATTTTCTTAGGCTCTATTTCATAAATAAATGCTATATTTGTTTCTCTTCTAAATTTGGACCTAGTTCGCACACCTTCTGAGGTCTCTCCTATAATCAACTCTTCTGGATGAGAACTCTTATATTTCCAATCTCTTTTCAAATCAAAAGTCTCAGGAATAGCTTCAACTTTGTCTAAAGGAGTATCTGATGGTGATGATTCTCCACTATCAACCAAAGGTACTGATAGGGTTTCATTATCAGTATCATCTCTCTTAGTTGGTTGAGAACTATCATCAAACTTGACATGAATAGTTTCCTCAATAGTCTTAGAGGTAAGATTGTAAACCCTATAGGTTTTCGATGATAGAGAATAACCTAGAAAAATTTCAGAATAACTCTTAGAATCGAATTTATGCAGATTTTTTTATTCAATATAGAGCATTTGCAACCAAATGGATGGAAGTAGGATATATTAGGTTTCCTTCCATTCCATAACTCATATGGAGTTTTCTTTAACAGAGGTAGCAGAAGTATTCTATTTTGAATATAACAAGTTATATTCACAGCTTCTACCCAGAAGTACTTAGAAAGATCCATCTCACTTAGCATAGTCCTTGCCATTTCCTGAATCGTCATGTTCTTCCTTTCAACAACTTCATTTCGTTGTGGGGTTCTAGGAACAGAGTGTCTCCACTTGAGGTACCACAAAATGCTAGTAAGGATGCCCGTGCTATTTGTCTAAGAGAGTATGGGAGTGCATCTAGTTTTACTATCTATGGGGATCCCAAGTTTACATTTCCGTAAGTTGGATTTCCTTTGTTTGTGTTTTCCTTTGTAACTTCAATTGCTTCTTCTATGCCTCTCTCTCAAACAATTTTCTGTTAACTCACTAATTTGTTTTTATTTTTGCATCTTACATTATTGCATTCAATTGCTTTCATTTTAGTAGTGTAGAAAGTAGTTAGGAAATTTGCTTTCTTGTTGCCTATACATAATGCCTTAGATTTTGACTTGTGTAACAACTATGTTCCAACACACTTTCACCTTATGGTATTTGAGTTGGTTAAGAATTCCCTACGAGATGTCCAAGAGCTTTATATGGATTCAAATAAAGTGGCTCCTCCCATCATAATAGTAGTTGCCGATGGAATTGAGGACGTCACTATAAAGGTGTTGCTGCTTCAGACTTGCTGCCATCAGATTGGGTTTCCACATCTATTGTCATCCATGATAACTTCATATTGTGTTGGACTTGCCTAGGAGTTTTTCTGTGATGGTGATTCTTAACAAGTTGTTCATCTCATTATAATAGGTTTCGGATGAGGGAGGTGGGATTCCAAGGAGTGACCTTCCAAAATCTTTACGCACCTTTATAGTACTACAAAAAATCCATTGGATGAGCATTTTGACCTTGGAATATCTGATACAATAACAATGGCTGGATATGGACATGGAATTCCAATTAGCCATTTGTATGCTCAATATTTTGGAGGTGATCTGTAGATCATCTCCATGGAGGGATATGGTGAGTGGATTGGGTGTTTCTATTGTATTTTGTGTCTCTGTTTCTGTCTCACCTCTCTCACAGAAGCTAATGCGCATATATTTCAGCCAGTTCATGATAGTAATGCACTTTATTTATGCTCTGCAAGTAGCATTGCCTCTCTGCATTTATTACTATATGCAATTTTCTATCTTGTTATTCTTTCTTCGCTAATATTCTATATAGGTTTTTCAGTTTTGCAATCTCCTGTAGGGTTGTAGCCATTTCTCCAAAGAATGGTGTACTTTATCTAGGTTTGGCTAAGAGAAGGTGAATAGGAGAGGATAGTCATGATTTGAAGAAATTTATCTTTGATCGTCATATCTAGGATGATGTTTGGTATGATGCAATAAGAGATCTAATCTTATGTTTGATTGCATAATTGCTTTGTTTTATTTTCTTCTGGGGTATAATAATATTCCTTTTTCTGGTTGCTGATAGACTTCATACCACGACATTAAGCCAACTCATATTTTAGTCATAGCATTATATTCATTTTCTATCCATCGTGACATCCTATCCTACCAAACATCATACTATTTTGCTTATTTGTACCAGAAACTTCCTGACTGGTTTCTACCTTGTGTTTACGAGAGGTTTTCTGCTGTATTATACAGGCAGCAATGCGTATCTTCACTTGTCTCAATTAGGAGACTCACAAGAGCCTTTGCCGTGATTGTCAATTTCAATTTCAGCTTATGTTATTTAACTCATGTAAATATTGAAAATTTAGACTTAACGTTGTTTAACATTTTCACAATATTACTTGGAATGAAGTTCAAGTCTAATTCATTGGGATTGAATAATTCATATCATCATTTGTTAAAACTTTATAAATCAGCCTAAAGGCTACGACAAGCAACAACCACCACACATTTATAAGCCACTTGGTAACACAACCACTTTCTATCAACATCAAAAGTTCAACAACTTTATCAGCATACAATGTCAAATCCACCAACCAACCAACCAAGTCATCTATTTATGATCAAAGACCTTTCAATCGAACCACCAGGATTGACCACAAATTTTTCTCTGCACAGTTTTCTCTGACTTTTAAAACATAATACGAGTAACATGACAACTTAATAATTTGGTTTACCCCAATTATGATGAATCACATATCAGTAATTTAGGAACAAATTCCTAATGGTCATCGTTTCATATTGGCCTCTACTCACACCTTTACACTGTGTTTGGTTGCTATCCCCACAGGTGGGGACAGATGATAAGGACACAAAATTCATGTACTCCGTAGTGTTTGCTTGCTATCCCCACCTATTTCTGTCCCATCTCCGGAGCACAGGGACAGAAATTTTTTTTTACCTCCCATAACTATGGTACAATATTTCTTGTCCTAAGGACGAAACAAAAAAAAAGGAAATTACCAATTTACCCTCCCATTCCAACGCATCCACTGTATCAAAACGCATTCATCACGTTTCTCCCAACTTTCTCTCTCACAGACTCCTTCTTGTTTCTGGTTCGTGGAGGCAGTGAAAGGTAATTTGTTTTTTCTGTTCATTTTCATCCTTCTTTGCCTCTCGGTTCGGTGTCCTTGTTTGATTCCTTTTGTGTTTACTCGATTAATGCCAATCTCTTGCTTTGTTGAATCTATGTTCATTTGTCTTCCCATATCTCTCTCTTTTTGGGGTTGTTTGCATTTGGGGTTTTGGAGCCTTAAAAACTATACATCTTGCGAGAGTTATTTTGAGTCACTCATGATTTGCAATTCTGGGATTGCCGGGGTGGGGAACAATGTTGTTTGATTCAATGTTCCAAGGAAGTAAGAATGTCGAGGTTGCAAGTACAAGTGTAGAGCTGAGCAAGTTGCAGTGGAGGGGGATGACCCAATAAATAGTGCATACCACTACAGATGTGTTTGCCATAGGTGATAGACATTCATTTATACGTAAAATTCTAGTTGATGATTGTGGATTAAGAAATTATGTAGTAATGTCCAGAGAACTTCCAATATTATCTCATCTCTTCACCGAACACTGATTTGTTTGCACAAGCAGCGTCGACTATAGGACGTGTGAATTTTGCCTTCTGATATTATTGGGAAATTTTCTTGGATTTTCATTAGTTACTTAGCAATGCTTCTTTGTTCCTTGTTTTACTCTTCTTATGAAAGCAATAAAGAGTCGCCAACTCTTACATGAACCTTATAACAGAAATTTGGAAGGCCATGCAGCCATGCACCAAGGTTTTAAATAGTGGATCACAATCAATATAATAGTTGAGGGTTATTGAGAAGATTTTTATAGCTAATTAGACATAAGGGACTACTGCAATCTTGAATTGTTAATTACTCAGAACATAAAACAATGTTTGCGTTGGATTAAAGATTGGCGGAAATACTTGAAGCTTATATTCATATTGTTGAAACCAACATCATTGTTAACTAAAGAAAGGCATTGAAAAGAAATACAAATCATATATATATATATATATATATATATATGTGCTCATCATAACCTCTCCACCCACTTAGCTACGGATGTCCTTAATTTCATATATATGTCTTCTCATTGTTTAGTAACACATATTTTGGTGTGTTAGTTTAGTATTGCTTACATAATACGAAGTTTATTGTATTATTTGTATGATTTGCCAAGTTAAAATGTTATGTAATGTGATGTTCCTTTGTTTGATGTTTTGCTAATGGCATTCTTTAGTTCTTGTTTATTCTTGTATTATTGGTTGTGGCTTGTTTATGATCATTAATTTTTTTCTTTGCAAACATTTTTTATTTAAAAAATGAATAACAAGGATCATGAAGTGTCTGACTTTGTATGAGCTTTGGACTGGGGAATTGGATTTTGTGAGAATGGTTCTATTGTTGTGTTTGTATGTGTACACAAGAAAACTGAGAAGGAGTGCAAATGCTAAAGGTAGTAGGTCATTAACAGTACCAACCCGGTAAGCCAATATAGATAGGATTTTGTATGAGGATGATAGGAATTGCCAGTGGGATTTAAGGATGGATTTCAATGCATTTACATTGTTATGTGAAATGAATCAGGTCCATGGTGGGTTGAATGATAATGGACATGTGGCTATTGAAGAAAAAGATTTAATCTTCCTAAGAATATTAGCACAAAATGAATCTGATAGAATATTACAAGTTCGGTTTATGAGGTCAGGAGAAACAATAAGTAGGATCTTCCATAGTGTGTTGAAGGTTGTACTCAAGCTTCAACATATGTTGTATGTGAAACCCATACCAATTCTTGAGGACTGCATAGATAATAGATGGAAATGGTTTAAGGTTAGTAAATTTAATTAGCTACAATAAATTGTCTAATTTCAAATTGCTAGGACCAAAATTTTGAAATGACCAATAGTAAATTTATCTATGTTGACTTTATACATGATACAACTTACAGAATGATAGATTTTCCTTGTCGTTCAAAATGATTAGCCATGATACAGAACTCCATTGGACCCCATTCCTGTAACACCCCCTTACCGTAGAACACATACCGGGACGCCCGGAGGTCATTCCGGTACATATCCTACGATAAAAGCGAGCTACGTTCTATCATTTTATTCACATCACATGGCATC
>JANZLD010000007.1:2270902-2281922 GCA_026413575.1 Erythroxylum carthagenense
TTGTGAAATGCATGCTTATATGGGTTTGTGGTGGTCCCTTAAGAGTCAAGTGCACTTGTCTGTCTATAGGCTTTTCCTGCCTGCTCGCTAGTGGCATGGAAATCCTCACGGACTCCCATAAGTTCACGGCTACACATGACCGCTTCGCGGGAATGTGTAGTACATTCTGTTTTGGATCCACCCGAACCATTTTTGATGTGCTTATGGGATTACGAATTGTGATTATTTTTATGTGTTCATTATGTTAATTTCGTGAATGGCTTGATAAGTTGGAAATATTGGAAACGATATATGGCATGATTGATCAATGTAGAGCTTGCTTTGAAATAAATGATTAAAGAATTTTCGCTTGTTCTTGGTTATTAATGTGTTACCCACGAGCCGTCGAGCTCACACCCCCTCTTCCCTTCCCATCCACAGGCGATGAGCGAGAAAATGAGTGACCGCACCGGGGACAAGGCATCACTCCAATTTACTTTTGTTTTTGAAGCTATATTTTGTAACAAAGCTTTAGTTGCATTTTTTGAGCAAAAGTTACTGTTCATGTAGTTTTCTTTGTAATTTGAAATTTTGATACTTTGGTGTACTTAGGCTAAAAATGCTCACTAAAGCTTTGTAAGAATGCATTTTATGATATTAATGAAAGATATGCAGATTTCATAGTGTTTGTGTTGCTTGTTTCCAAAGGATTACCTTGTATGTTGTTGCAAATTTCCCATAAGGATAGATTTTATGTGTACTGATTTTGAGGCAAATTCTAGATTGATGTGGATTGATTTGGAATAAGTAGCCTTCTTGAAGTTATAGAGGAGTTTCATAGCTTTCCAATGACGTATCATGTACTGTTTTTGAATGTTTGAGTTGAAAGATGTGGGTTATTGAAGTTTCGTGCAGCTGCTGTTAAATGGTTTGTGTTTGCTGTGCTTTGAGACAAATTCTAGACTGATATGGATTGTATTGGGTTAAGTAGTCTTCTTAAAAGTTATAGAGGATTTTCATAGCTTTACTATGATGTATCATATGCTATTTTTTGATGTGGGAGTTGAAGAATGTGGATTGTTGAAGTTTGGTGCAGGTGCTGTCAAATTGCAAGTTTTTGGACAAAAATTTTGAGTGAATTTTTGACCCTCATAGAGTTAGTAATTGTTCTTAGGGTCTTCATGAAAGTTTTGGATTATCTTTTTATCTTTCTTGATGATATGAAGTATGAGATTTGTGGCCAATGGAGTGGAAAGTTATGATGTTTAGAAATTCTGTTGCTATTTAAGATGTTTTTGCAGGCAGTCTCTTTGCAGTAGTTTTTAACTCCCTTAGAGACCAAATTGATTGTTACATCTTTCATTGAAGTTGTAGAGATTTCTTTTAAATTTTTATTGATACCAAATTTACAAATTTCGGAGTTCTAAATAAGAAGTTATGGATGTTTGAAGATGGACTGTCGTTCACGAGTATGATTTGAATATCCGACCTCTTTCCATTCTTTTATCATAACTTTTTCTTCCGACCTCCGATTGACCTGATTTTTGAAGTGGTAGTTTTCTAAGACATTTTTCTACCTCTTCATACAAATTTATAACTTTTGATATTATTTTTCAAATTTATGGATTAAATCAAAGTGAAAAGATCGGATATTTTTTGAACAGCCTTTAGTCTTTTGGCGATTTTTTTGATCTGTAGAGCTCCAATTGAGTTGATTTTTTGTTGCTAAATAAACTAGAGTCATGGAGCTACAATTTTTTTGAAGGAATCAAAGATCAATTTAGGCCTTAAAATTTTCAATTTCAGGAGTGATTCGGGTGTAGTATTTCAGTCTCAACTTAAGTTTAGCCCGGAAGTACTTTGGTCGATACTTCTATATTTCTGAACCAAATTGAGTGTTTTGGTGTCGTTAGAACCTAAAGGCAATGAGAAACAAGTAATATGAAGAAGCCTTATTGAAATTCCTTTATGACCTACCATTAATTATATTCGGAGGTAAGTGAAATAAGTTTGTTTTTGAGGTTTGACCTGGTGAGGAATTCCTCCCTTGTGGGATGTGCATCCAGATGTCTCGTAGGACGTGAGGCACGTGACTCACCAGGGTAGGGTTCTACCATTCTTCATAAGCATCATAGATTCTGTTTTGCTCAAATATTGATACTGATTTCTTACAATACTAGAAAGTCACACATTTAGTTTCTATTGAGTGACTATGCACAGAATACATTAAGCTCATAGGTTGAAAATGGTGTTTATCAACAAAACTTTCATTTCTTGAAGAAAATCCATTTTAGTACAGAAGTTGTATCTACTGATATTGTGCAGTATCGATACACTGGAATCTTGGTCTATTGGAGCTCTTGAAGACCAAATCAATTTGCTGAAGTGTAGGAATTGTTGCAGGAGCTTCTAATCCATCTTCTAGCTTCGGTTCCAAGTACTTGAAGGATCCACTGAAGGTTGCTCATTCTGCTGAAGTCCAAAAACCTGCTATCCACTGAAGTGTTCTATTTTTCCTGAAATTGGAGCTTGCAACTTGGAGCTAACCTGAAGCACATTTCTTGCCGAAGACTTTCCCATTTCCAGTTCAACCATCCACACTTATCAGAAATGGTTACCTTTCTACTCTTTTCATTGGGTTTACCTACAAGCACCAATAAATAGAGACTAAAGTCCAATTATGTATGAACTCAAAAATTTTGAAAAATTAAATTACACCACAAATATTTTGATAGTAGAAAGAAAATAATGGATTAATGTGGCAATGAGACTTTGACATCTTACTTCTAGAAGCTTCGACCTTCTCCTGAATCATGGGAGCAAAACTTTAACATAGTACCATGTTCTTTTCCCATACCAAAAAGAGAAAAAAGATACATGAAGACGCCTGAATTGAAATACCTTTGGATCTTTAACCTCATTCAAAGGAAAAGGATGAAGACATTTCACCTTCTTTCCATCTGAACTTACAACCTATAAATCAAGGGGAGATGACTATGACTCTATTTTTCCCCTCGATGAACAGGACACCAGAATTGATGTTGCATAATTCAACTAATATGGCATGTTATAATGGAAAAGATGGTGATAGCAACAAACGTAATGTCACAGTATTAAAGAGTAAACACTGATGTAATAGCTAAAAGGAAGAGAGGAATAGAAGAATTGTGTTGATAGTGTTTCGTAAAAAAAACTGCCACCGACAGATTTCACAAGTCTGCCTTGCTTGTTAATGTCATCATTCAATTACAATATTCCTCTTGCTCTCCCCTTCTCTCACTATCTATATATAAGCTAATTTGTATAGCAAACGTATAACAAAATGCCATGCTGGCCAATGTGACCCATAACAGAATATGGCAAATAACCAACACGCACAGCCTCTGTTTCTGCATAACCAACTTCCACCGCAACACTCCTGTCCTTTATTCCTGACAAACTCAGATGTTGCAATTCTTTGTTGGACCCAGCTCTAGGGAAGCCTCTTGCCTTCTTCCTTTGATACACAAACTGGATTGTTGGTTTGCTATGCCCATCAGATGGTGAGTGGGCTTTTTACTAGAAAAGAAGATTCCCTAAGTGCATCCACAGTAGTTGTAATGTCTTTGGTGAGCTTTTTCATTTTCATAAAGGAAGCAATAATTGAAATAGGAACTGCAAGAAATACATAAAGAGAATTCAAAACATAAGCAATTCACATGATACAAGTTGGGTAGGAGATTTGAAATTAGAAGTAATCACTAGAATAACAGTTTACAACGGTGCAGAGAAACTTTCCATGGTTTGCATTCTTCAAGCAACCTCAGAGAAAGAGCATGCTAAGTGTGTGAACATAATGATGTTATGTTATTGATTATTATAAATGTTGGGAAGAAACCATTTACTAGAAGCTCTGACTATGGACTGTGAGGAAACAACCGAGGGTACCAATTCTGCATCCTCTAAAATCATCACAAAACTAAATATCTCTGTTTGAGACAATTTATAAATGTCAAAAGCATGTCTGGGTTTCAAAGAAGTGCGCATAGTTGCATGGAAAAAAACCATCTGTTTTATGAAGAAGTTGTTTCACATGGTTATGAAGCCTCTTAGGAACCATAAACCAGGCGAAGGAGCAAAGTTTGTTTATATAGGCAAGAGGAAAGACAGTTCAAACTTCAAAATGATCTTTCAGAAGAAGCTAAGGAAGTGCATCAATGGGAGACAAAAAAGAAGCTTGTTATCAGTTTTAAATTCATCTTTGTGACTATAAAAATAAATGAACATAAATCATAAAGAAGAAGGGAAACGCAGATCAGAAGTAATCAATTAGCAACATCCATGGAAAGCTTATAATTGTTAAGTTGTTTGGGAAGAACTTCGACATTTTCAACATTTTTGGATATTAAGACTGTTTTAGAACTCACTTAGATCCTCTGCCACACGGTGATGACCGGCGTTAATATTAGATCCTCTGCCATAATGTCCCACCGTAACAACCCTGCACAACGGCCAACGAAAACAAATATCTACCTCGTAGATATGATGAAGAGAAAGACAATGAAAAGTGTTAAATTGACACAAATTGAAGCCAGCTCGAGAATGGGTAAGCCATGAATTTCCTTAGAAGCACCAACTTTCCAATTTAGAATGTTTCTATATAGCAGAAAACCGATACCCATCATCAATAAAGGTGACTTGAAGGCTGGAAAGGGTAAGAAAGCATCAGTTCTGGTGATGTTCTTAATGTGCAGCAAAGACAAAACAAGAAATCAAAACATGTATAGAAGAGCATTTCACCATTTTGGTAATGAATGGAGTGTTGTAGGTGGTTAGAGAAAGAATCTGCAGACATGTTGCACACAAAAACAAATAGATACTCGTCAGCACGTAAACCGAAAAGAGGTCAGAAAGAAAACAAGAGAATCATCTTGCTTTTGGGTTTCTACACTATAGCTGTGCGGGTCTCCCTCTCTAACCTCTATCTATTTTGAGGAGTTAACGACTAACATAAAAGCAACCTGCTCTGATACCATGTTAAGTGACCGTTTCACCTCAATAGCTTAAGTTTTTGTGTGAGGCCAACTCATTTGGTTTTTATATATTCTCTAACAATCTTAAATGGAATCAGAAGGAGACAAATCGTGAGATACGTGAAATTTCAAAATCTGAACAAAACCTCATATTGGAAAAACGTCAAGAAACCTGACCTTGAAATTCGTTTTTACTATAGCGAACGGTGATTTCCGAGGCAAGCCTGTGAGAGACAATGAATCTCTTTCTTTTTCTTTTTTTTTATAAATCTCAGCTCCTACTTGATAGATAAACAAGAAGAACCAGAGAATAATAAGAAGCTACGAACACTTACTTAGCTAATCGAAAGATGGTAAGCATAAGCAAAGCAACAAATTGGCGGGGCGCAGGAAAAACACAAAGGATTGGAACGTAACGAATTGAATTCAATTCACGTTTTTGGAATAACAAGAAAGTTAAAAATTCAATTCACGCATGGGTTAAAACCTCCCTCTCTTTGTAAATTCAATTCATGCTATAAGTCGCGTGAATTGAACTCCAAAAGTTGCTGGATACTTTTTTAACGTTGGCACATATATATATGTTTATTCATGCATGTATCCTTACGTAAATATTTTGCATGAGATGCTTGTATGCTGTGGTTTATTCTTTCATTTGGTATCAAAGCTTTGCTACCTCTATCTTACTGTATAATCTGATGAAAACCACCGAAACCTTTGTCTCTGTTTTCCTCTGATTTGGGTTGCGTTTTCTGTCGTATATATATATATATATATATTGGAGGTTGTTGTTTTTTGACGACCCCTTAGACCTCTTTGAGACGTTAGAGTTTTTTTTATCGTCATCCATGATGCGCGCGACGTTGTCTAGACCGTGAAGGAGGAGGAGGGACGACCACCGTGCGTGGAGCTTCGACTCCTTCGGGAAGGGTTGCATGGTCGAGTTTTGGACATCTCATGTGGTTCGCGTCGTCCACGTCAACATCTATGCGAGCTCTAGCGTCCTCTGGTGGTCTAGAGCATCGGGGCTCAGACTTGCCCCAGTCGGGGCACGGCCGACCCGGCTGGAGTTTGAAGATGATACTATTTTTTCTTTTTTTTCTTTTTTTTAAATTAAAATTATTATTAATCTGAAATTGGGCTTGGGCTACTTCAGATTGGGCTTGGGCTACTTCAGATCCAACTTTTAATCTTATGATTTTATTATAAAATCATTTTTGGGTTTGATTAAAATTATTCCTTTTAATTATGTATGTCTTATTATTAGCATTTAATTTTATGACATACATATAATAATTGTTTAATTTTGTACAAATTACATGTGATTAATTACCAATTTTATATGTATAAATTCATGATTATTATACATGCAAAAATTAGAATAATTATTTTGTGCATTATTATTTAATTTACTAATTGTTTAATTTTGCATAAATTACATGTGATTAATTGCAAATTTTGTGTGTATAAATTCATGATTATTATACATGCAAAAATTCTTTTAATTATTTTGTGCATTATTATTTAATTTATTTGCATTATTTTGTGTATTTTTTTGTTAGGGGTAAATGTGTCATATGAAATAATTGAATTCAATTATAATATTACTATATTTGTTCCAAATAGTGTAATTGAATTCAATTATAATATTACTAAATTTGTTCCAAACAGTGTAAATTGAATTCAATTCAATCTCATTAATGTAATTGAATTCAATTTGTTAATGAATTCAATTCGAAGGTTTCCAAACAACCTGAAAAAGTGACGATGGAGTATTTGGGGGGGAGAGAGAGAGATGCTAAAAAACACAAAAAAGTGAAGGTGGAGTATTTGGAAGAGAAGAAAATGTTTTAATTAAAGCAAAGGCAGACCTCTTTTGCGACGTTTTATTGTATAAAAAGTTGTGATTTTTATTTTGTGATGTTTTATCGATAAAACGTCACAAAAAATGTTATAAATTTGTGGTATTTTTATAAAACATCACGAAAAATTTAAACTTTTTGTGACGTTTTTTAAACGCCACAAAAAATTTTCACAATTTGTGACATTTCTGTCGGTAAATTTTTTCAAAATTTTTATTCTGCCAATAATTCTCACCTTTTTTACTGACAGGCATTTTACACCGTCGCTAAATCCCCTGACGAATATCTTATACCGTCGCTAAAGCCCCCTTATTTACCAATGGACATCGTATACGGTTGCTAAATTCCGTCGCAATGCAAGAATGATTTCCCTCCATATTTAGCAACGGGTATTAGTAACACCACTAAATGAAAATTTTCCCATCAACTTTACAGATGGAAATGGATTTTTCGTCAGTAATTTCCAACGATTTATTTTCGGTGGGTAAGTTTCCGTCGCTAATTCCTCATTTTCTTATAGTGGTAATATTAAATAGAAAATAAAAAGATATTATTTATTTTAAATTTATATTGTTATGATTTAGAGAGACATGACTAATAAAAATTAAAGATTAATTAACACACTAAAAGATTAATTTATTATTTTAAAATTTTAGGCACTATTTTATAATTTTTAAAAATTACCCAAAACCATATTTAGTATTATTTGGTATTGATCTCATACTCTATCGAAATTAATTTTTGTACTTACCATGCTTTGAGAGTACGACTAAAAATAGTACTTGAAATTTAAAAAGTATAGCATGTGCTACGTAACTGTTTGACAACTATAATGAAACTGGAAAAGATATTAGTGCGTGTCTGGTTGACTGTAAGAGGTGGTCGTGGGAGGGTTACATTAAAGATTATATAAAGAAAACTTAAAGGCTACAAGTTGTTCAAAATATAAGTAATAAAAAGAATGTTATTAGTAGGGATTTTAAATTTGACGAAGAAGCATCATGAGATTGAAGCATTCAAATGAAGCAATCATATGACTTCTTTCCATAATTTGAAGATGATGAACAAAGGTGGATATTTAAGAAGGAGGAAATGATTTTTTTTTTTCCACTAACCTCACCAACTTTATCATAAAAAATGCCATTATCCACATCTTTACCTACTAGAGTGGAACCTCGAGGATATGATTGGATTCAAATACGAGTACAAAATCAAGAAAAGTATAACGGTGAAGTGGAGAAATACAAGACAAGTTTGGCTGCCAAAGAGTACAAGCAAAAGCAAGCCATTGACTAGTAGATCTCGATAACAATTTGTTTATTTATATGTCTTATTGTTTAGAATTATCAGAGCATTCATCAGTTAGATGTCAATTCCACTTTCCTCATTGATTATTGAGAGGAAGAAACATATATTGGCCATTAAGCAAGCTATTGCCATTACTAATTTCAAACATGTAATGCAGCCAAAGTCAAAACTATCTAGTCAGATGTTTATGTTCATAATGACGTCGGAATGAATTGTTTATGTTCAGAAAGATGTCAGACATCATTTTCAGTTTGGTGTGAACTTCATTTTCAGAATTGGAATAACCAGACATTAATAAAATTGAATTTGTGGTTCAAACCATAGATATATTATCTTAGCTCCTTCACCAAGAAAGCAATTTTGTTACATATAACCAATTACAGGTCAAACATTTCAATCGTTATTCTTCTCTCCATATCTTTTTCTTATTTGCTTTTTCACTTGTTTCTTATTTTTGGGGATAACGTGTGTAAATTTTATTCAACACCCTACTTTCCTAACTATGTAGCTTGCTTGACTATTTTTTGGTACATATTTAGTTAGATTTCTCTCAAACCGATTCCAAGTTTTGAAATACCACAGAAAGAACTGATTAAAAGTTGTACAATATTTAATTTATAGGCTATAAACTACTTTTAACTGTTTCTCAAAAAAAGTTACGAATAATCCAATCATCTTTTAAAAGAAGATGACATTAACTGTGCAAAATTACGACTAAATGAAGTACTATGAGTAGAGTCATACATGGTTCTGGCCATGTCAAGTAAGAGAAAACAACTCACGTAAGAACATATTAATTTATTAATTCAAGCAAGTGTTGGGAAGAGTTGCGAAATGTATATTTAAGGTCTTTTCAGATGAAGTTAAGTCTTTTAAGTTCTATCTAATCAACACATTAATTATATATATCTTATATGTTATTAAATCATTTTTTCGCTTTCAGTTCACATTTAAAATATACATGAGAATTTGCCTTTTAATGTGATATTAATTAATTAAAAATAAATTATGTAGGACCTATCATAGGTGTCCTATATAATATTATCCCAACATTTCCTACTCACACTTGTGCGAACAATATGCTTTAAAAGTTTTAATGCAATGCATCTGTTTTGAATACATTACCTCTTAACCAAAAATATTGAGAGTAAACTCATAAAGTATATCCTTTTTTAATCTATATCACATTAATCATTTTTGTGTAAATTTAGATTTATAATGATATTCCTTATTTCTCAATCTTTTTAATTAAATTAACTTACTTTTCTATTATGTTTTATGAAAATAAATCATTCGTAATCTTTTAAGAATATTCTAAATACAAAATATTGACTTAATTTATTAAACTTAGAACTCAGAGTAAATGGTATCTAATTTCAAATTCACATAGTCTCAAAGATGCTCACATAATATAAGTTGAGATTATGACTTATAATATTCTTATTGGTCAACGATTCACACATAGTATAATTTATGTGTTACAGTATTAAATCTTTTTTACTAGAACATATATCTTACCTTATATTATTGTACAGTTCAAACATACGTAATACCTAAATTGAGTTCACTTATTTACTCGTTCAATTCACCTTTCACTTGTTATTTATGTAAATGAATTTGTAGCTTTAGAGATATCTTTTTTTGATTACTAAATTCAAAGGTAATTGATTATCATTAATTAGTATATAAGCAATTTCGTAATAACACTACCCTATTGTTAATGACAATGCATTACTATTTTAGAAATGCTAATTTTGTGGT
Organism: Erythroxylum carthagenense; assembly: GCA_026413575.1. Classification (NCBI taxonomy): domain Eukaryota; kingdom Viridiplantae; phylum Streptophyta; class Magnoliopsida; order Malpighiales; family Erythroxylaceae; genus Erythroxylum; species Erythroxylum carthagenense. The sequence continues at coordinate 2,280,825 of JANZLD010000007.1, forward strand.
CGCAAAATTCTCATAAATAATTTTGTGACAAAATTTCTAAATTATAACAAAAGGTCGCAAATTTTGCGACAATTCTCATATATCATCGCTAAAGACATAAATTTTGTGGCGATATCGTAAAACATCATGAAAACTCCCACTTTTAGTAACAAATTTAGAAATCATCGAAATAATGTAACTAAAAGTCAGTTTTGTTGCAATGCACCGAAGGGTTGGAGGTGGATTTTAGGTGATTTATGAGATAAGAATGAGGTATCATTTTGGATATTTGGAGGTGTTGAACTAGAGGAAGAACCATGAGAAAAAGGACAATTGTTTGCTGCCTAAATAGTAGCAGAAGAAACATGTATAGGCGACGAAGGAAAGTGGTGGTGGTGGGTGAATCTTCGGTGGATCTGGTGGACGAGTAGTGGATTGTTTCTTAAGGTCTGCAACCTCTCCTGCCATAGAATCATGGCGTTGGGTCAAGATTTTCAACTTCTCAGAAATGGTAGCAAAGGCTTCTTCAATAGTTTAAGAAGGTTTAGAAGGCATGGTAAAATAACGAAAGCACCAATGTTAGAGGTAATAAATCTAAAATAATTAAAATATTTCTCAGAATGATGCATAATCATGCATCGGAAATAGGTCAAAGTTGTCTTTCTGTTGGCCCTTTTTTTTACTAATTCTATTTTATTATGTTCGTCCACTCCCCATCATCTTCTAGACCAAGTTGCGTATCAAAACCGAATCATCTAATACTTGAAAAAATATTGATTTAATCCAATGGTAGAACTCTGAATGTGGTCATTATTAGTTAGAAGCAGCATCAAAATATTTTTTACCAAACCGATCAAAAAGGAAACTAAATTAACCTCAAAGCCTTCCGAGGATCAAGTCTACTGTTGAAACTATTGATTGACTCATATTCCACAATAGTTGGTATATTTATTATGTCACTCAGAATACAAGCGTCCTTCAAAGCCACCGGCCTTATGATAAACTATGTGTTGAATTGACATAGGTATACAAGCTTATTTATTACGTTCGTCATGGTATCCACTATGCTGGCAAAGGCGGAATACTTTGTTCATTTCTAAAATAATTAGTGGGATCAAC
>JANZLD010000007.1:2776641-2790378 GCA_026413575.1 Erythroxylum carthagenense
TCATGTAGTTGTAAAGGTTTCTCGTCAAATCTAAGTGCCTTTGCGATGCGTTAAAGGTTCCCTCAATCCAAGCCACCGCATAACCAATCTCGTATAAAACCCCAGCTCTGTGTGGAAATGGTATGCTATAGGGTGAAATCTCACTCATTTTCCCACCATATGGCGTCATAACCATGTTTACCGTTTCAAGTTGGCGAAAATTTTCCCATATGCCTTCAAGTGCCTTCTCGGTTATGGGTGTCATCACATAGTCGGACTTACCTTTCAAATTCCCTCTAAATGAAGAATTCCTGTTAATCAAAACATTCAGTGATACGTTGCTAGCGAAACTGGTTGCAAAGGTGACTTGAGCTTCGATCCAACTCATTTCTCTGCAATCTTCCTTTACCAAACCAAGCTCAGGGAATCTCTCTTGCATCAATGGGAGAAGTCTATCGACCCCACCAAGAAACAAGGCATTGAAACTCGCTAATCCAGTTGTATTGCTTTTGCTTAAGATAACTTGTAGCATTAGATCTTGGGGAAGCTTTTTTCCTACAAATTGCCACCGATAGATAAGGCTGGTTGCATTTTGTTCTACTGTCCTTGGGACTGAGAACAGAGTCACGGTTGGTGGAACTTGAACCAGACGCAATTTCCATGCAATAACAACTCCAAAGGTATTTCCTCCACCGCCTCTGATTGCCCAGAAATGATCTTCTCCCATTGAAGCTCTATCACGGACATTACCCTTGGCATCAATTATCAGAGCATCCATTACGTTATCTGCGGCCAGGCCATATTTTCGGAACAACAAGCCGTACCCTCCTCCACTGAAGTGCCCACCAACACCAACAGTAGGACAAACACCGGCAGGGAATGCAAGGGTCCTACTTTTCTGAGAAATTTGGTAGTATAATTCACCTAGAGTGGCACCAGACTGGACCCAAGCAGTGTTGCTGCCAACATCGATTGTGATTGTTCGAAGGTTGATAAGATCAAGGACCACAAAAGGAAGAGGCGCAACATAGGAAAGACCCTCATAGTCATGTCCACCGCTACGAATTCTTAGTCGCATGTTGTGTTTCCTCGAGCAAGAAACGGTTGCCTGCGCCTCAGTTACCTTTGTAGGTGTTACAATGACTAGAGGCTTGGGAGTGGAACTTGTATTGAACCTAAGATTCTGGATAGTGAACTCCAAAACAGAAGAATACGAGGGGGTGCTAGGGGCGTACACGAGCTTAGAAATGGAGAGAGTGTTATCAGAAGAAAGAGATAGACATTGAAGAAAATCCTCATGACTCCTGCCAGCTAAAGCTACAAATGAGAATGTAAATACAAGAACACCAAGAAATGACAATAGTGTTGAACGCATTAGAGTATTCATGTTTGTTGGTTGCCTTAAGATTGTAGAACTAACCAAATAGCCTCCTCTACTTATAGTAGCGTCCATAGACGTGGGATTCGAGCCAGGCCGAACAATTACAGCTTCTTGGTTGCATATGCTTACTTTTACAGTGTAATGCTCGGAAAATAAAAATAGAAAAGCTATTAAAGTGAAAGAAAAATCTAACGGAGAAAAGTTTTCTTTGACAGAAAAGGTCCGGGAAATAACAGGCTTTCATGTATCCTCTTTATTCGCATGCTTAGTATGGCTTTGACGAGAGTATGATTGTATTGCGGCATCGTTTTTCTTCCCAATTTTACAGAGTATGATTGTATTGTGACATGTTTATTTTTGAGAGTGTCAACAGTAGATTCTCATAAAAATAAAAAGAGGGCCTTTTTGGTTGCTCTTTATAAGGGTTACGATAGTGGTCTGGAACATGTGCACTGCTTGTCCTTACTTAGGGTTGAGCCTGACTATAATTTTCACCTTTTTGAAATATAAAATTATATTTTAAAATTACTAAAAATATGTAGTGATATTAAAAATATAAAAAAATATTTTACTAAATTTTTGTCAAAATTTTAAAACAAATTATTATATGTTAGTAAATAATGAAATAATTAATAAACAATATAAGCATTGATGGTCGGACTTTGGAGCCAGTAAGCTACGGTATACTGCATGCAGGGTGGGAGTTGGTGACGACGGAACATATCTATTTTCCGTTTTTAATTTCAGGGGTTGATTTAATATCAGTTGCTAAGTTTATTCAAATGAAGTTGGTTATGTTTGTTCTTTGAAAAAGTCTGGTAACTCCTATCTCTTCCCATAAAATGAGATGGGTCTCCTTTCTCATCATGCGTGGATATACTAGCATTACATTACTTTTGACTTTCTAGAACTTTTGTTAAGCTTTGGTGGAATATTAAACTTTCTTCATTTCTTCCTTCTCACCTACAATCGCCAAAACATGCCGGATTCTGAGAGTCTACCTAACCAAATCTATATCTTTTTGGTCCCACTAGTTAAGTAAAAGTCTCATCTTTTCACTTATTTTGATTGGCTGTTCGTCATATATATAACTAGTTGCTTGAAGATGACTACGATACATGGAAATTAGACATGCTTTTTCCATCCAAGAAGATTCGTTTTCTGTGGTCTTGTTTTACAAGTTTCAAACTAAGATTTAACTTATGTATGGCCAATGAAATTACAAGTTGACCTCAATGAGAAGAGCCCATTCCTTGAAGTCTTGAACAGTACGCTGAAAGAGTGTGTTCGCGCTAATCTCACAGGTCCACTTTGCACATTGCTCGACAATACCGCTTACGATGATGCGATCAGATGAGTCCAGATCTCCTGTCTAATATTATTTTGTCTTATTCTGTCCAATAAATCTCAATTATTTATTTGTGTAAGTTTCGCGTGGGTCCCGCAAAATAAATGGCTGAGATTTTATAGGACAGAATAAGACAGGGTAATATTGGACAGAGGATCCCATGCCCGATCAGATCGCCCGTTACACAGCAGCAATTTGACGTTTTTTATTCGAGTCATAATATTTGATTCGAGTATTACCTCAAGGCTTTGTGCAGTAAGAAAATAATTATTCATAATTTATTACACAATATTTTAAATAATATTCTATTATTATTACACAATATTATGTTTTAGGCAACAAACAAAAACGTTCCTATAAGCATAATTATTATTGCCTTTGGTTTAAAGCAACATAATCCATATAGTTACAAGAAGTGTAACAAAATTTTTTGATTAGATAACAAAATAAAATTGTTGATTTAAGTATTGGCTAAGGTAACACATTAGTTTCAAATTATAACAACAATATTAAATAGATATTGCAACCTTTTTAACATAATGAAATTTTTTAGGCAACAATTTATTCTTTCGATATTATTTAATGTAAAATCAAGCTCTTGTTATTATGTAGGCAACATTTATATAGGCATTAAAAGAAATACATAAAAATTAATATGCGTCTTAATTACGTACGTACTATCAAAGCTAAATTAACAATAAAAACGACATTTATATATAATATATAGTCCATAAAGACTTATACTATTCAATCTTTTAAAATATTCAAAATACGAAAGCAAAACTTACTAGCAAAAATATCCATCTACGATATTGTCTATCATTCTACAAGGAATATAAGTGAATTAATCTAAATACTAAACAAAATCAGTATGTATGAGCGATCCAAAATCCGTTACCAAGTACCTCTTTGTCTACTCCTATTCATCACCATCCTACAAAAAAGAAAGAAAGAAACAAGAAGTATATTAGAATTCTAAAACTACTATGCCTATAAATAGGTTGATATATCTAAAAAATAAAACATTAACTACTTTATTGACACGTCAATTTAATCAAGAAAAATAATATAGTACAAAAACTAACAACATAATGATTTAGTTCTTTTTATGAACAAATTCAGAAAGCATGAACATAAGCAACTAATCTCAAGAAAAAAGATAACAAGATGATGTACAAAAACACTAGATTAAGGAAATTTGTTACCTGATATTCTTCATGTTGATATGTATGGCTTAGAGGAATGGAAGATTCCTTTCTTGATTAAATAGGTGTAATCAATTTACAAAGCATATCTATGTCAGTGGTGTTATCTTGCCCAAGCCAAGATTGAATGAGGGTGAACATTTGTTTCACATTTCTTTTCTATCAGCTCTATCTTGTTCTAATTATCTTTTTGTTTCCAATAGTTCAAGTTTCTCTTGTTCTAATTCTCTCCTTTTAACTTCTACTTTTTGGTTCATCTCTTCTTCTAACGCATTATTGATGGACTACAAATACTAATTAGGAACTTTGTACAAGGTTTCACTTATCATTTTTTTCTTTCATGGTAGATGCTTTCACATCTCTTCCAAAAGAGTTTATTATGGCAAGACCTTATTACCCCCAAATCAACCATAACTTTATCAAGCTTTTTTATAGCACCCCAACCTTGCAGGACACGTACTCAACATCCATGATGATATCTAAGTACGTGCCCCGTAAGGGTGGCATGCTAAGATAGTCATTCGGTCAAAAATTCAATGCAAAACTTTGATTTTCTTAAAACAATGCACTCATAAGCAGAAATCATTAATAAAAAAGAACCCACTTTATTTTAAAACATTTTCCATTCATAGATACAATTATAACAAACATTAGTATTCAACAGCTATTTGGGCCCATTTCAGATATAGAACAAATTACTTTCATGCATAATGTCTTTACAATTCAATACAACACTTAAGACTACATTTTCAATACAACATAAAGAAATACATAAGCAAGTGCATACTGATCCCGACCTGAAACTCTTACTTGAAGCCTTTCTGGAGATCTTTATAAAACCTAAAAAGTTATGTTGCAATTTGGATGAGTTTTGCAAACTCAATTGAGTGAACCATCATTGATGATTTCACCGGATCACGTACACATATCACATATTTCACAGATATTCATTCAGATCATATTTACATTCCTGATATATGATCACACAGTTCACATAGCCAAGTATAGTAAATAGTTCATATCAATTTTATAACTCATTTTAGGTTTGCAAATCATTAAATGGATTTAGATCTTATAATGCTATATGCATGAGACTCACATTCGTTCTTATTGTTGTGACCGAGTGCCAATCATATACTTATAGAAATACTGACCCAGAGGACTTAGTCAGAACAAAATCACAGAATATAACTCTACATGCGGAACATATATGACAGAGCAAAGCTCTACGTAGAAGCGCTTTATACTGGCCACTCAAGTCACAATGCCTTTATCTGAGCATGTATTTTATGAAATGCATCAAATACTGATTATGTCGTATCAGGTAATCACATATGATGTTCAATAAGAAACTCAATATCATCGGACCTAAGTCTGGCATTCAACTTTCATTGAGAATTCACATATCATACAGGATTTCACGTCAAATCAAAGCACTTCCAATACATGCCTAACTATTATACTCCTCGGACTTCAAGTCTGAAGTTTAGAAACAGATCACAAATAGTTCAATAATATTGGAAGTCTAAATGAATCAAATCAAATCAATCCTAGGATATCATCTAGGTTGACTCACAGTATGCTCCAATATGTTATTGCCTGGGTGGTCTAACAATGTTTGACTGGCATCCAATGAGTTCCTCTATATCATACAAACACATTTACAAAGATCACAATTTTGCACAAATGTAAATGTATTCTTTAATGCACATTGATGTATAGAAAGTATGCACAATGCATGTTCAATGAAAATCCCAGGTATCATATTGTGTTCCTTATCATCAATTTAATCAGATATCAAAGCCCTCATTAATACCATTTGTATTCATAATTAGGACGATAATTAATCAATGTGAAACCAATTACAAAACTTTAGTGACTACCTCAGATTTTGGGTTTAACATACATACGAGTCAACTTTCATAATTAATCTGATATGGAAATTGTCAAAATTAGGCAATACTTTCTTCTGGAAAGTTGTTCTCCAATGCTTTAAGTTTCTAATGATACCAAGATCATTCAATTTGGTTCATTATTTTATGAGTTATGCTCAAAATACCACAAACTATGTGCATTTGAAATTTTGGCTAATGCATGATCATGCATTCAATTTTTACTCCATTCCAGTATCCAAAAATTATAAACTTTATACCAATTTAAAGCTAAGATAATAATCTATAACTTTTATGAAGACATATTTGTCTGATTCTACCTATATCAATACATTTTATTCAATAACAACAGGAATTGATTTCTGTCCCTGATAGTGCTACTGCCTAAGCCAAGACTTACTTTCAAGCTCAATTTTAAGACCCTTAAGGACAGAATTCAAATTTAATTCTTCTTAACATTTGTATCCAAATGTATCTAGTTCAATTTAAATGAAGAATCATTTTATATAGAAATCTACAGATCAAAATATAGCCAAACTACCAAAGCATGTTCAGTAAAAGCATTCTAGTTATTAAATTCCAGCATACCTCAGCATTTTCATCCTAACACCCCCTTTCGGGATAACTTTGTATGATCATTATGACAACAAAAATGGTGTATTTCAGTAACATTTTCTTCTAGCCAATTGTTCCACTATGTTTCCAGTTTCTAATAGGATCAAAATCATACAATTTTATTTAGTATACTGAAAGTTATATTAAAAAAATTTAAGATTGTTTTAAAAACTGTAATAAAACTCCTAACTCAACTTCCATCCAGATTTTGAAATGCTTAAAGATAGAATTAACATTATACTTCTTCATGGAAATTGTAGACATGTGTCTCTAATTTATTCTGAATTAAGAATCAATTTATTTGGATATCTACAGTTTAAGATATTATCAAAATACAGAAGTCTGTTCAATGAAAAATTTTCAGTTCATAACAATCCAGCATATATCTTCCCCAATATCTCATGCATTTAAGTCTAATTCACACATTATTCTCAAACCATTTAACATGCCATAAACACTAATCTTTTACTTACTTGTTCAGTTCTAATCCCAGCTTAAAAAATCAATCCAAATGAGTACTCCAAACATGCGAATCATCACACATTCAAGATGGAAATAAATGACTTTCAGCTATGATGAAACAACAACATTCAACTGGTTCTTTAGCTATTTTGTGATGAGTAAAAGCATGTATTTATTGTGGTAATTTAGCTTAGCTTCAAGAAAAACACAAGAAGGGGAAGAAAGCAGCAAGTTTCAGTGGTGAGAGATTAGAAGAGAAGAGAATGAGTTTGGTTGAAACAACATGCAGAAACTTTACACCTAAGGTGCTAGATGTCACCATATTATTTCAACATGTGTCCTTAAGCATGTAAGCCACTTATCCCTTCCATAAGCTACCAAATTTCACCATTAAAGCTAGGTCACAAGTCATTTAAGTACAACAGTTACTTGTCCATTTATCAACGCCATTTGTCATTAACTTACCAGCCTATTTGTCACACAATGATTGGTCCATTTGTCAATTCATTACTAGTCTATTTGTCACTAATTTAACTATGCCAAATGTCATAAACCTACCAGCCCATTTGTCACAAAATTATAGGCTAAATTATTCAAATTTTTCATACATCAATTTATCCTACCACTTGACATTTTTCCTAGTCCAAATGTACCCCAAAATTTCGAAATTTCCTAAGATTCACCAAAATTTCCAAAACAACAAGTAGCAACACCAAAATAGTTTTTAAGACATTTAAACCACAATTCTCAATATAATCACATTTATAAATCAATTATACCTGGAAAATGTCATAAATATATGTACAATCATATTATTGTGCAAAAATCAATATTATCACATATGTATATGCCATATTTTGCATAAGCATGAATTGTGTGTTCTAACTTCTCAGAAATTTCTCATATTCACTGTTCAAGTCTTATCATAGGTAATGGGATGTTACATTTTCACTATCATTTTCCTTTTTCACTTCTTCAATGCGAGCCTATAAAAAATTGATATTGATATTGATCACAAGTTTTATAGGTGCAGACTGTTCAAGGCCTTAGGATATTAATCATAAGTTGTATCTACCAGTAAGATAAACCTAAAGATAAAAAGCAACCATACATTCCAAATGTTGAAAAAATGATTGAAAATATCTTAGATTTATTGAGGATAAATAAGTCTTTTCTTTAGGTTTGAATGAGTCTTAATTTAGTTGTTGTTTTTATTCCTAGTCTATAGGTCATTACCAAGTCCATACGAAGAGTGAGCATTTTGGTGATTTTGTTGAGTCTTTAAAGTACCTATAAATAGCGCTATTTTTATTGAATAAAATATCTCTTGTAGTACTTTGTTTAGTTGTTCATTTGTTTTTTCATTAGTACACCTTTATGTCTCTATTTTTTCCAACAAATTGGTATCAGAACTTAGATCTTTTGGGAAACATGTGAGTGATATATGAGTGTATGGCAGCACCTGGGTTTTCTTTTGCTGCTAGATTTTCTTCTACACAACCATTTCTACCAATCTTCAATGGTGAGAAATACAAGTGGTGGAGTATCAAAGTCAAAACACTACTCAAATCACAAGATTTATGGGATTTAGTGGAATACAGGTATATCGATATATCAGAATCAGATGAAGAAATAGAGAGGAGATTGAAGGAAACTAAAAAGAGGGATGTTAAAGCACTATTCATTCTTCATCAAGCAGTGCATGACATTAGTTTGTCAAAAATTACAGCAACAACTATATCAAAAGAAGCTTGGTCAATACTATAGAAGGAGTTTCAATGTGATGCAAGAGTCCAAGTGGTAAAATTACAGTCACTAAGACGAGACTTTGAAACCTTGATTATGAAAATGATGAATTAATAGCTGATTTTTTTGTCAAGGGCAATGGCAATAGTCAATCAAATGTGCTCTTATGGTGAACAAATTTCTGATGAAACAATTGTTGCAAAAATTCTGAGGAGCTTGACACCAAAATTTGATTATGTAGTAGCTGCTATAGAAGAAACTAAGGATTTATCGATTCTTCTAGTTGATGAATTGATGAGGTCCCTTCAAGCTCACAAGTCACGAATCAATAAAACGGTTGCAAAGTATAAAGAAAAGGCATTTTAAGTGACAGAAGAAAACAACCAAACATAAAAAAAAAGATCATTTGGTATGTCCTTATTGTAAAAAACAAACCACCCTCATTATAAATGTTGGTGGAGAACGGACATTAAATGCAACAGATGCGGTCAATTAGGAAATATAGAGAAAGTTTGTAAAAATGCCTCACAAAAAGATGCCAATGTAGTAGCTATGGTCCACCTCCAAGGAAATGATGAGTTATTCTAACATACGATGCCTACATCCATATCAAAATATGTCCTATGACAAATGTGTTTATGCCTATAACCATGCAAACAACCATGTTTATGTTTATACAAAAGAGATCTCTATAACCATGCCTATACCAATGCCTACATTGATCACGAAATTTTAAATCAACAGGGACTATTGAAAAAAATGATTCAAAATATCTTAGATTTATTGAGGATAAATAAGTCTTTTCTTTAGGTTTGAATGAGTCTTAATTTAGTTGTTGTTTTTGTTCCTAATCTATAGGTCATTATTGAGTCCATAGGAAAAGTTAGCATTTTGATAAGTTTGTTAAGCATTTTGGTGAGTTTGTTGAATCTTTAAAGTGCCTATAAATAACACTATTTCTATTGAATCAAATATCTCTTGCAGTATTTTGTTTAGTTGTTCCTCTATTTTTTCACCAGTAATCTTTTATGTCTCTATTTTTTCCAACTAGTAAGTCCTAACTCTTTATATGATTTGATTTATTTCTGCTGATTTAGTTTCCACTAAGATCTTAACTAAAATCCTCATAAATACGTTTACATCTCTTAAGCAAATAATGGTTTTAAACATAACTTAATTTACTAGTTTATCTTTACACTTGCACGACTACACGCAAACGAATTTTCTGGAATAAACATTGACATTAATGTTTTCCAAATAGGGTTAGTGCATGAGCTTCAGAGAAGTAAACAATGCACCTGTATGTGAATGACATTAACCAAGCACCAATGCAACATCTATACATTAAAGACGTGAAACTAACCACGAAGGCACCTGACGTGCATGACATGAACAAAGCACTAGTGCAACACCTGTACGTGAATGTCGTGAAACCAACAACACTTGACATGAACGAGGCACCAATAACACCTGACATGAACGAAAAGATCACCAATAAAACCTGAACGTAGACACTACTGAATTTTTTGGAAGCTAAAATACAGTTTTTTAAGTAGCTCAAATTTGGAGCTTTTTTAAAAAAAGCTCCCCATTTTAACTTTTTCGGGTAGACTTTACATTATAATATTCGACATTTACTTTTCTAGTATCTGACATTTACATTTATTGCAAACTATCTTCCGTAGTTGTTTTGCAAACCTCACCAACTTCTCAAGGACACAGGTAACCTATCTTCACTCACTTCATTTCACGTACTTGCTTTATTTTGCTTTTTTGTAGATCTGTTGGTTTCATTTTTCTTCTTATGTGAACTGCAATTTCTTACTAGAAGGTGTAGATGATTTTATGTTGCACTCTGAGTAATTTATATTTGGGTCTAAGTGAGATCTATTTTCTGGGTCAATCTTGTAATGTTGTTCTCTCATTTTCTCTAACTAATAGATATTGCCTCTCTCCAAATTCAACTCTTTCCTTATATATTTTCATCTTCCTGATAGAGTTCATTGTAACGCTGCACCCTAGATTGTATCTGTTTAGCTCCCTTAGTAAGTGATTGCTTGCTTTTTGTGTCTTTGGCCCACCTCTTCAAAATATAATGAGGTGGGATGTTTCTAATACCAGTGTCTTGAACTCCAAATGTTGTTCCATCTTCATTATCCTTTTTAAGATGACAACCAACTACACCTAAAACTTCTACTTGAAATTTCTTAAATATGGAATGTGTGTAAACCAGTGACATTTCCTTTTCCTAAGGAGAAGGAGACTTTAAGGTAGGCTATTTGCACAAAGTATCAAAATCTGCTATGGCCTCCTCCTCATACCTATCCTGTAGGATTGCTTCATATTGCTTCATGAACTCTTTCACTATGATTTTCCTATGAATGTATTTATCAAATAAGGAGTTTATACTTTCAGGACATTCATTTGTGGAAATTCCACTCAAGAAAGCATCCCCAATGTAAGTAGGCAGCCATTTTTTAAATTCTTCATATAATACTCATATCCATTTGTCATTTTGTAGTTCAAATCTTGTCACCATTTTCCACCACCTCATATCAAATTGTTCCTCTGTCTGTGATCTGTTATGCACCTGCTAAAATTTGTCAAAAAATTCTCATGCCATTTAATGACATGAGAAAGAGTTGTTAGATTTTACAACCAGAAACTAACAAAAAATAAAGTAGAATAGGAAAGAGATAATGCAAGAAACAATTTATTGATTGGTTCACTTTACATTGACATAAAAGCCTAAATATATAGAGAATGAAATAACAAACTTAGCTAACATCTAGATAAAACAAATCATATGCAAAAGTTTAAATCCTAATTGGATAATAACTTTATCTTAACCAACATTCTCTCTTGATTCAAAATTCAAACTCTATGGAGTACATCTCTCCAAATTTTTTATTTGTGAAGCACTTATCTTCACTATAGATGCACTTTCTCATCATCTTATCATTGTTGATGCACTTTCTCATCATCTTACCATTGTTAATGCACTTTCTCATCATCTTATCATTATTGAGCACTGTCTCTCAACTAATTCAAAAAATGTTTCTTCTTTAGCCACTTCATGAGCTCTTATCTGATTGAGTGTTCCTAAAGGTGGTAATTCCCTTTCTTTTTTACCCACTATCACAAGCTAAAACCTTTTAAATGAGCTTTTATCTTAACATTCCATACTTGATAATTTTCATAATTGAAACTTGGGGTGAGCTAATCGTTTAATTGCTGGCAGCCATGGGAATTCACTCAATCTCACAGTCCCTCAAGGATTCTAAAGCTCTAATATCATGTTGGATTTTAGAACCCGAAACTAACAAAAAAAAGTAGAATAGGAAAATATAATGCAAGAAACAATTTATTGATTGGTTCACTTTAAATTGACATGAAAGCCTAAATATATAGAGAATGAAATAACAAACTTAGCTAACATCTAGATAAAACAAATCAATTTCAAAAGTTTAAATCCTAGCTAGATAATAACTTTATCTTAATAGATAAAATTTTATCTTTTAACAAATATCTTATCTTTAAACAAAAACTTCAATTTTAACTTTGAAACAATCTTTCCAACAAGAGTTTCAGGGATCTTATCCTTTATATGCCAGAGTGAAAAAGCAATGCCGGTATTTGGCAAAACTTCTTCGATCTCTGCCTTCAAGGTTCTATCTACATCTGTGATAATAACTTTAGGTGCTTTGCCCATTGCTCTGAGCCATGTCTTCATTAACCAAACAAATGTAGACGTACATTCATCTGCAACAAATGCACATCCAAGTAAAATTGGCTAACGGTGATGGTTCACCCTAACAAAAGGAGCAAATGGCAATTTTTCATGGTATTTCACATAGAAGGTATCAAAAGATACAACATCATTAAAACTGTTATAGTCACTCCTACTTTTTGCATCAACCCAAAACACATTTCTTAATTGCAACTCCTCATTTAAATCTATTACATAGAAAAAGTTAGGATTCTCCTTCTTGATCCATTTAAAATACTCGAGTAGTACTTGTGTATCTCCCTCATCCAAGTCCAAGTGTCGACCTTTCTCAAACTAAGAATTTGCATCATTTATTAGGAATACTACATTTTGGTGCCTAGCAGCTAGTTGTGACATCTCAATATACATCCTTTTTGTTCGTTCACTAATAGCAAGCAAGATGTCAATGTTGCTCTTCTCTGCTAATTTTACATTCCTATGGATTCAAAAATGATAAGCTAAAGCTGGTAAAAGCTCATGATTGTGCTCTTTAATAAATTCATGAATTGTCCATTTCCCATCTGACCTTCTCTTCACATGCATACTAGCTTTGCAATCTATTTTCTTCACATTAGATTGCCTACTACTCCCAGTCTCAGACTTTGGCATAACTCCATATCTAGAACAAGCAAATTTTGTGTCAATGAACTCTTTCGATCTTTTGATAATCTACTATTTTTTATTGATGTAGTGAAGCCTATAGATTTTGCATATTCTTGATAAAAGGAGTATGATGCCTCATAGGAATCGAATTCAATTTGATTGCATGACTCTAATTTATTGGCCCATTCAAATATTACAACAACCCTTTTGGGGCAATCAACAACCCCACCATCCCTGTTATGAACATCATCAACAAGAGCAACTACATTCTCACTCATAGTACGATGGTATACAAGTTCATTGTCTTGTCTCCTATGTTACCTTCACTTCCCTGTTCTTGAATTTTCTAATACTATGATTCCATCAAGCTCGTGAGTGCCCTTTTCTGTGCAGCAACTCTTATGCTTATTATGCTTTTGTCTACGTCATTATTGTTATGTTTTTAATGTTGAGACCCGATCCGGAAACCGGATCCCAACCGAAAAACAAAACGATAGTACCCGAAACCATAAACTAGAGTTTTGCTGATTTTTCTAAATTAATTGAGATGGAATTAGGGAAATGGTCTAAATGAAAGTTGAAGCCTGTATTGTTATCTTTCCAATGCCACTGATTTTGCAATTTTTTGATATGTATAGTAGGAGTTATGGACTGATAACAATTGATTGTTTTCATGCATTGAATGAAACCTAGCTGGAATGTCAAATTTGGTGCACATTATGATTTGGAGCAATTTT
>JANZLD010000007.1:2954073-2967874 GCA_026413575.1 Erythroxylum carthagenense
CTTCCATTTCAATCAACTAATTCATTTTAACTTTCATAACTCATACAACTCTACTCAAATTTCAAAGTCATCAAAACTAATCACTTCACTTCTCATTAGTTTCCTTTAAGCACAATAACATCTATAACACAATACTTATGCAAACACACTCATTGAATTCATTTTAATATTTCTAATTTCCACCGAAGGTTCGGGGTCCAACACCAACAAACTCTTGTCCCTCCTCAAGATGAAAATAGTGCAAATCACTAACAAAAACTACAAGACTTTCAAGCAAATCAAGAACAAATGCGAAAACAAATAGATAGCACGCAAAATCAGCTCTTGACATGTAGATTTTGCTCAGAAAAATCTTTGAAACTCTTCAATAACTCTATTACCCTCTTTTCCACCTGGCTCATTCGTACTTGTGATAGTCTTATAAATGTTTAAGTTCCTTACTCCCTATATTTTTTATAAGGACAAAGAGGTATATTAGTTAATGATATACATTGCAAGCATCTTTCTTTGCATATGTGATATATTTTCAATTGTGATGATATATTTGTTGTCGATGATATTTTCTGCTAACTGCTGCTAAAATATTATTGAAATTGTGAGGTTTAATAGACTCCTTTCTTTATAAGTAAGGCTCCTTCTTTTCATAACTGTGAGTAAGAACATAAAAAGTTTACAGATATCTTTCGAAATCCTTTATTATTATTTGAATTTTTAAAATATATATACTATTATTTTTCATCATCAAAATGGGGGAGATTATTAGCTCAAGGGTTATGTTTAACAATTTTGATGATAACTTTATAATATTTCAAAATTCAAATTGGATTTATTTCCTTATATAGGCAATGGTATAATTCTTAAAAGGAAATAAAATCATAAGAAAATTGCTTTCTTTCTTACAAGAACCTTCTTTATGAACTTGCCTATTCAGAAATGGTTCCATAACATCCAAAAGTTTTTACGAATTTGAATAATCATCTCCGAAAGCCTTAGCAGAACGTTATTCTTAAATATCGAAGATTTCAATAGGAAAGACATTGTTGATTAAGCAATAGCCAGTTGAGGAAAATGTCTACTTAAGGAAAAGCCACTGCATTTGTGAAAGACACGAGACTTGCAAAATATCCTAACAGCATCAATATTCTTAAAAGTCTTATCAAATTCTTTGTGTCTTAGAAAGTGAAATCACTCTATCGAGAGAGATTGTTAAATCCTCTATATATTTCTTGTTATGTTGCGGAATGGCTTTGGGTACATAAATTTTGTGATTTTTGCTTCCTAGAGCTTTTGAAATCGGCCGGCACCATGCGAAAACTTCTGTATCTGTCAGTACCCATGACCAATACCATAATTACTTATACCGTTCCATTTTCAGCCAGTACAGTATCTTCCAGCTATTGGTTGAGATTCCAACTCAAAATACTCATTTTATTTTAAATTTTTAAAGGAAAATTTATAATTAATTTTAAATAGAAGATTTTAATATAATAGATGGGTGAAGTATATCATTATCCCAAGAAAGAAAGAGAAAAGCTAAATGTATAATTCTCTATTTAGTAATAAGAATTTTTCTAGTGACAGTATCATATTTTCGTAAAGTATATAATTATATCAGTATAAAGGAAGTTAGAATGGAATAGGGCTTATTTGGGACGAGAGGCTTTTATAAAACACAGTATGTTGGAAGGTTCGAATCAACAGTTGGTACTAATAAAACGAAAACAAATACGTGAGAGTCGACGACATCCTTTTCCAAAGTAATTTCCCTATCTTTTGCTGATATAGAAAATAAATTGAAATGTCCACCTCTAAAAGAGATAAAGCACAGGCTTCCAAGAAGCTAATCTTTCAAAAAACATGTCCATGGATTGTTTTCACATTTTAAGCTATTAGACTTGAAATTCATGGGTAGGATTAACTAGGGGAATTAAAGACTTTCAAATTTACATCTCAGTGGTTTACACTAGTACTGGCCACAATTCTGATTGGAATAACAGATGACCAACCCAAAAACTAGTTTGAACCTTCTTAATATAACTTGGTAAATACCGACAAACATCAACAGATTGAAGGCAACTGATCAATATACTTTTGAAAGATAATGCTTAATACTTGGAATTTGCAGGAATAGAAAAGCAGATGCTATCATTCCTGTATAGTGCTCGTAGGTAGTTAGGAAATTGTTTGGTGGGTAAATCGTTAGGAAGAATATATACATCAAAGACATTCCACACGATCTTTTATTCAGTATGATAGGACTTGGAAAATGGTTTTATAAAGAGAGCTTTTTAGGTTGATGGGTCTAAAATCTCACCGTCCGGATGAATTTTCTACTTCATAATGAATAACGTAAACAAGGGCTTGACGCCTACGGCAAGCTGGCCTATTCTGATGAAATCCAACGCAAAGGAAAGTAAATTAGCTGAAGTAAAGGACTATGTCTTATTTAAAATGCCTATGGAGATAGGGCCCTATTCGTTGCATCAAGCTAAATAGAAAGAATCAGGTTTTGGACATTTCGTATCCCTCCAGTCCATCCAGTACCTACTCCACCAATCATGTTTAAATAAGTTGTTAAAATATTCAAAACTTACTTTGGAAACCCTCAAGTCTTCGCACTAGATCCTCATTGACATGAAGACATTAAATTTTGTTATATTTAGCACTAATTCTTATAGTGGAAGTTTGAAAAACTTAAAATAAGAATAGACGTTGACTATTGGTGGGGTTAGGTTTATTCTCTAAGTCTCTTCTTTCGGATGTAGACTGTTGAGCAAGAACTAAACGTTTAATATTTAAGGATCAGAATGGGGTAGGTATTAATTTCTATGATTATCTAGACACGATTTGATCACCACTTATCTGTTTGACAAACCTGAACCAATGGAGTCAAGTGATTAAAACAAAAAAATTGTAGTTTCGTTCTCCTTCTTATCTTTAGATTAAGTGAAATACCTACAAATCTCTGATTAGCGTGGTTGACATGTTTACAAGGTATTGATGTAATATTTACAAATTTTAAAATTGATATATAAATGACAAAATTGCAAAAAATTAAATACTTTAATTAATTACAGTTTGTTGATAATTATATTTGTAAAACCTGATAACAGTATTTTAATCTTTTAAATTTTGTTTAGTAAGATGTTCTTAATATATATACTTCGTAGTCTCAGGCTGTGAGTCATTTGACAATTACATACAGTACGTATACACGTGATTTATTCTTTCACATTTCTCAAGCTTACGCTATGACATCATTCAGAAGACGCAGAAACATGAATACTATACAAAAGGATATCTGAGGCAGACCGGGAGGAGCACCAGCTTGAATTCTTGCGCTCTTACATGCTTCTAACATTCACATTACGTAATTTCTGGAGATTTACATAGTTAATAGCAATAATAAAAAATTCAATTAGTCCACTCAATTTAATTGTAAAAATTTGATGAGAGACAAACAATATAATTCTCTAAAAAAATCAATTAAATACCAACGACAAGAAAAAATTCTTCAAAGTTACAACAAAAAACTAGTACAAGAATAAGAAACTTTAAACGATAAAATAAACATCAAGATTTATGTAGAAAACTCTCTAGTGTATAGGGAAAAACCACGAGACAAACCAAAAAATAAATGCACTAAATTTAATAAGGATTTATAGAAAAAGTTGATCTTACCCCTTAATAACAAGTTATCTCACAAAGTTTTGAGATTAAAGCCAAAGTTAATGTTACAATCAACAATCACTCAAACCAGTAATCCAAACAATCAAACCCGAATGAGAATACAACATTCTTTGCTCTCTCTATGTTTTTCCTCACTTTTGGACGTTGTGGCTACACTCCTTACAAAATCCTACATGTTTTTCTCTTTTGTATCATGAAATAAATCTTTCTGCAACTGACATGTTCACTTACACGATTGTATAAGCAACTGTGTATCTTCCAACACCGCCTTAGTCATTGTTATTTTATGATTACGAATATAGACAATAGTAAACTTGTAGAAGATGAATCTGAGAAGAATGAACTGAGTTTTTTCATTTACCCTCATCTGAATGTATTTATACATTTGCTGTCAACAACTATTAACAGACTTAACAGAAAACTAAATTTGTTGTTAACAGCTATTAATAGACTTAACAGAAAACTAACTTTCTGATTGTCAATAACTACTTTTTGACTTCTAAGACTCCATCATACTCCTCCTGTCTTACGAGTCTTGAGACAAGCCAACTTTGCTCCGCAAATACTCAAACCTCCTCCCTTGTAATGCTTTAGTGAAAAGATCTGCAATATGTTCTTCTATTTTGCAATATATAAGCTTAATCTCTCCTCCTTCCTGGATGTCTCGTAGAAAAAAACACTACATTTTGAAGTGTTTTGTTCTCCCATGAAATACTAGATTTAAAAAGATTGCTAATGTAGCTTTGTTGTCTACCAACCTCTGTACTCATCTCCAATGAAATACACAACTCCTCCACCATTTTCCTAAGCCAAATAGCTTGATTTACAGTAGAAGTAGCTACAATCAGCTCTACTTCAGCTGTAGATTGAGCTGCCACACTTTGCTTCTTCGATCCCTATGAGAAACATCCTGATCCCAAGCTAAAACAATAACCAGAGGGGCTCGTCATGTCATCTAAAGAGCCTCCCCAATCACTGTCCGAATACCCTCTCAACTTCATGCTTCCTATTTTGCCACAATTGAGACTGAAGTTGTAGGTTCCTTTGAGATATCTTAGGACTCTCTTAGCTACTGTCATATGTAATTCAGTTGGTGCAGCCATGAACTTTGAGAGCATGCTTACTACAAACTGAATATCTGGTCTTGTAGAAGTTATGTACATTAAGCTTCCAACAAGACTTTGAAATCTCCCTTCATCTACTACTTTGCTTCCATCTATCTTCTGCATTTTTTCTTTACAATTCATTGGTGAACTTGCTGGTTTACACTCCAACATATGAAATTTCTTAAGCACTTCTCTGATGTACTTCCTTTGACGAATGAAAATTCCTTTCTGATTTTGACAAATTTCCATTCCTAAGAAATATGTCATTATGCCCATATCTGTCATCTCAAATGAATCCTTCAATTTTAGCTTAACTCCTTCAATTTCCTTAGCATTGTTTCCAGCCATCAACAAATCATCAACATAAACAGACAGATAAATGAGTATGTCCTCTTGCTTCCATATGTAGAGAGTGAGTTCATTCTCACTTTGAATGAAACCAATCTATTGCAGGTAAGCACCAAGCTTGTCATACCAAACTCTTGGAGCTTATTTCAACCCATACAAGGCTTTCCTAAGTCTATACACTTTCTCCTCCTTTCCTTCTACAACAAAACCCTTAGGCTGTTCATCATAGATCTCCTCCTTTAACTCTCTATTAAGAAAAGCTAACTTGACATCTAATTGATGCATAAACTAACCTCTTTTAGCAGATAGATTCAAGATAAGTTTGATTGTCTCCAACCTTGCTACAGGTGCAATGGTGTTCGAATAATTCACTCCACTCACTTGTGAATACCCCTTGACTACTAGTCTAACCTTGAATTTGTTTAAAGTACCATTTGGATTTACTTTGGTTTTGTAAACCCATTTCATCCCAATAATCTTCCTATCAGCTGGTTTCTTCACTAGCTCCCATGTCGGATTGTTTTCTATCATATTGATCTCATCCTCCATTGCAGGTAGCCATTCTTTGCTTTCTTTTGCTTGTTTGAAGCTTACTGGTTCACAAAGGGTAAGATTGCAAGTTTGATCAATATAAAAAAGGAGTCTAGTACCTCTTTTTGGAATATGATCCACCTGATCTTCAAGATCATCATTAGTTTGGATTTCTCATATAGTCTCCTCTTCACTTTCATGTGAATGAGCTTCCTATCCTGTTTCTAGTACTGCTTTATCTTAATATTCTTATTCTACTAGCAATTTAGGTGGATTTACTCCTTTCAATAGCAATCCTTCTATTTCTGTACTATCCCCTTTTTCATTTAACCAATCCCATACTTCATCTTCTAAGAAAGTCACATCCCTAATGACCTTGATTTCCTTCTTGTTGGGAATAAGGATTCTGTATCCTTTAGTCACTTTTGAGTATCCAATGAATACTCCTGCTGTAGCCTTAAAGTCTAGTTTATTCCTCTTTTGCTATGGCATATAGGTGAAACATGGAGAGCTAAAGACTTTTAGGTTTTTTAGATTTGATTTTCTAATGTGCCAGACTTCATATGTTGTCTTTTTCTCCAAAGCTTTAGTAGGTAGTCTATTGAGAAGAAATAATGTTGTTGCCGCAGCCTCAGCCCATAGGAGTGTCCTCTCCTTAAGCAAGCATCTCACCATTTCTAAAATGGTTCTATTCTTCCTTTCACTCACCTGATTCTATTGAGGTGAGTAAGGTACTGTTAACTGATGCACAATGCCACTTTCGTAATAGATCTTCTTCAACTTTTGATTACAATACTCAATTCTATTGTCACTTCTAGGCTTTTTAATCCTCTTCCCACTTTGATTTTCTGTCATATGCTTAAATTTCTTGAATATTTCTGGAACCTTAGCTGTGGACTTCATGAAATAAATCCAACAATACCTTGACTTATCATCAATGAAGGTGACAAACAATCTGCTTCTAGTCAGGGATTCAACTGGTAGAGGTCTACACACATCAGTACGGACCAATTCAAGTAGCTCAGGTGCTCTCCAAGTGCTATTTTGAAGGGTTCTCTAGCCTTCTTTCCTTATATGCAAGTGGTGCACACCTGCTGAGTTTCTGTAAGAATGGGTACTCCTTGCACTAAATCTTATTCACTCAACTTTATAAGGCCCTTCCATTGAGGATGACCAAGCCACTTATGCTAGAGACTTGCATCTTTAACACTTGCTTTGAATGCTACTTGATCTTGTTCGAGAAGATTCAACACATAGTTCTATCCTTAGCCATTATCTTAAACAGAAGTCTTCGATTTGAAGCTAACAGAAACTACCTTTAAAAAAAACTGAATACCCTTTTTCAATCAATTGGGAAACACTGAGGAGGCTCTACTTAAGATCTGTAACATAGAGCACATCTTCAAGTGTCCTTGGACCTTTCATACTCTCGATGACAATAGCTTTTCTTCCCTTGAAAAAAATCAATTGTCCATTGCCAATTTTCACTCTATAGGTGTGCTTCTTGTCTAGACTTTTAAAGATACTTAGATTGCTTATCATGTGATTGGAGCAGCCACTATCTATAAGCCAACTATCTGCTGAAATGCTGGTGTTGTGATAGGAAGTTACAATCAACTGATCTTCCTCTTTCTTGGCAACAATATGGGCTTCTCTAGAGTTCTGCACTTGCTCCTTTCTCCTGCAGAACTTATCTATATGTCCAAGCTTCTTACATTTCTTGCACTTAACATCAGGCCTTCTCCAACATTTATAATGGGGATAGTTTGTCTTACCACAATGTTTGCATGGACCTTTTTGGGACTGAGCTGAAGATGCTATAGTTTCTTGCTTGTCTTGTTTCTTACAATCTAAACCACCTTTGGTCCAGTATTTCTTCTTCCCTTCTTTACTATTTTTTTGACTTACCCTAAGGGCACCTTTGGTGACTTCAGCATTCCTTAGTGCTCTCCTTTGCTCTTGGGCTTGCAAAAAACTCAATAATTCTGACAACTTCAGTTCTGCCATATCTCTGGTATTCTCCAAAGAAATGATAGTTGCTTTAAATTTTTCAGGAAGGGAGATTAGCATCTTTTGGACCAAGAAGTCTGATCCTATCTGCAAGATCCTGCAACTTTCCACCATAAACCTTGACAGCTTCTTCTTTTCTCATTTGAAGTTTATCAAACTCCCTCAACAGGTTGATAACATTCATGCTCTTCACCCTCTCATCTCCTTCATACTTAGCCTTCAAGTAATCCCATAAGTCTTTTGTATACTTTAAATGCTTAATTCTAGTGAATAGAGAAGGACTTACTATAGAGTAGAGGCAAGATTTTGCCCTTACTTTTCTGGTGAGCCTTTCCCTCTGTTACTTCATCTGATTGATGGTGGCATTGTCTGCTAATGACTCAACTTGGTAATCTTACTCAAATAGTTCCCACAATTCCAGTCCTTCTAAGTACGTTTGCATTTTCACAGCCTAGATCTTATACGACTCTCCATTAAAGAATGGTGCTTAGATGCTTGGAATGCCCTCGATCTTGGTGTCTAAAAACTCCTTCAAGACTGCAGCAATTTCTTGTTTGGATGAAGCTTCCAAGAACTGCTCCATAGATCCCTTAAGATCCTTCAAGAAATGCTCTGATACCACTCTTATTTTATGGTTATGAATATAGACAATAGTAAACTTGTAGAAGACGGATTTGAGAAGAATGAACAGAGTTGTTTCATTTATTATCATCTGAATGTATTTATACATTTGCTGTTAACAACTATTAACAGACTTAACAGAAAGCTAACTTTCTAATTGTCAATAGCTACTGCTTGACTTTTAAGACTCCAATAGTCATACATATATATGGTTACATAGATTTACATAGTCTCCGTACACAAGTGTGTAACTTCACACAGACATGTACACGGGTATGTACAAAATCGTGTATGTCTTTGCCTCTTCACACTTTCTTCACACGTGTACATAGAACTTATACAGTTGATCTACACGGTCGTGTAACTTAGAATATGTACATGTAGCATTCTCTGTGGTCGCATATCTCCCAGAAGAGATTCTTCCATCTTGTTTTTACTTGTTCGTCATTCTTACAAACCATAAAGCTGACTACAATTGCCGAAAATCTCAAAATAGAGTTAGACACTCAATAATTTCCCCCTCCAACCAAATATCAAGAAAACACATTATTGCCCATTATCTACTTGAGATACATCCTAACAAGTCTACTACAAAGCTCTTGCTTGTTTCTAGGAACCCCTTTGGTCAACAACACCATTTAAATTAGTATGAATCTTTTTTAACATTAATTTTGCTCTTCTATCATATCCCTCAACCATCTGATGTCTATATGTTTTGTACAGGAATGATATATAGTATTTTTTCTTAAGTCAATAGCACTTTGCCTATCACAAAATGTTACATATTCTTTTTGTTTCACATCTAACTCTTAAAGGAACCTTTTTAACTAGAGCATCTCCTTACAAGCTTCTACTGTAGCTAAATATTCAGCTTCAGTCATAGATAAAGCTACACACTTTTATAGCTTGGATTACCATAAGATGGCTCCCTTTGTAAACTTAAATAGAAATCCTGAAGTGAATTTCCTTTCATCAAGATCTCCAACCGTATCTACATTTGTAAAACCTTCAAAATTGGCTCACCATCACCAAAGCATAAACTCCACTTCGATATGCCTCTCAAGTATTTTAGAATCTATTTTATTGCTTCCCATTGATCTTTCCTTGGATTTAACAAGAATTTGCACACCTTGCTAACAATTTGAACAATATTTGGCCTCATGCACACCATTCTATACATCAGAGACCTACTACAGTTGAGTATGGAATAAAGAACATACCATATTTCTCCATTTTTGTTGAGAGACATGAGCAGTTACACAACTTGAAGTGAGATGCCAGTGGCATGCTAACTAGCTTAGCATGCTACATATTGAACCTTTTTTTAGTATTTGTCTCTTGAAAAAAACTACAATCACTTATCCTTTATGTCTAAAGTTATCTCTATGCCTAAAATCTTCTTTATAAGTCCCAAATCTTTCATATCAAAATATTTGGACAAGTTTTCCTTTAACTTTTGGATTCTTCCAATATCTTTAACCAACAATCAAAATATCAGTAATATAAAGAAGAAGAATGATGAAGTTCTTACCTGAGAACTTGAAATACATGAAAGTATCTCCATAAGTTTGATTGAAACCATTATCTATCATAGATTAATCAAACTTCTGATATCACTACCTTGGAGCTTGTTTTAAGCCATGAAGACTTTTCTTCAACATCCAAATCAATTTTCCTTGCTTTTAGCTTTAAAACATTCTAGCTACTCTATGTATATCTCTTCTTCCAAACCCCTATGCAAGAAGGTTGTTTTAACATCTAGTTGTTTGAGTTTAAGATATAAACAAGCAACTCAAAACTATTCAAATTAAGGCTATCTTGACTACAAGTGAAAATATTTTATCAAAGTTAATACCCTTCTTTTGACTGAATCCTTTCACTACTGACCTTGCCTTCTACTTTTCCAGCTCGTTAACATATCTCTTTATCTTGAATACCTAGTTATTCCTCAATGGCTTTTTACCTTTTGGAAGCTTTACAAGCATAAATATATTATTCTTCTTCAAAGAATATATCTCTTCCTTTATAGTTGTGAGCCTGAAATCTTTGTCTTTGTAAGATGCAACCTCTTGCACATTCTTAGGCTCTCCATCAGCAGTAAGTAATAGGTATTTAGAACTTGAATACCTTATAGAAGGTCTTTTATCGCTTGTCGACCTTCAAAGTTATGTTTCATTAGCTATTGGATCCAACTACTTCCCTAGCTCATTATCGTCAATAGGTTCATCTCCGGTAATATTTGGATGTGGTTAATGTAGCTTATCATTATTATATTGTATTTTATCACCGCCAATTTGTGTTTGGTCAGACACTTCATCTTCGTCACCTGTAGACTACTCAATCCTCAAAAAAATCACTAAAGAGACAATTATGCCATTTGATGAGCTATAGTGTGATGATTTACATATCTCCACTTAGAAAATCAACACCTCTCTCGTGCTCCTGGAATACCACATCTAAGTTGTTGACCACCTTTTGCTTCGCTTGGTCATAAAGTCTAAATCTAAATTGATCACCATTATATCCAATAAAAATGTAAGGTATTAACCTTGAGTTAAGCTTCTTTCTCTGATCCTTAGGTATGTGTCTAAATACCTTACAACCAAAAACTCTTCGATGATAATATATAGGATCCTTGCCAATCCACGCTCTCGTAGGAATCTTAAAATCAAAAGGAATTTAATCAAATAGACTGCAGTTTGAACTAATTCTCCCTAAAATGTCATTAACAATATAGACATCTTAAGCATGAAACAAAAATTCTCTACAATGATTATGTTCTCCCTCTCATTAACTCCATTCTGTTGTAGAGTCCTTGGTTTGATTTTATCATGTCTAATGCCATCTTCAACCACCTTGGAAGTATACTCCCCTTCATTGTTTGTTCGTAGGCACTTCAACTTCCTATCAACTTTCCTTCCTATCACAACATAAAACTTCTGGAAAATTTTAAACACTTGACTCATAAAGTTTAACAAGTACACCCAAGTCTTCCTCAAAGCATCATCAATGAATGTAACAAAATATACGCTACCTCCTACTGACTCTTCCTTAATAAGACCACAGACATCTGAATGCACTAACTCCAATAACTTCAAATTTCTTTCAAATGTTATTTTTAACGAGATTCTTTACTGCTTTCCAGCCAAGCAATGATTGTAATAAGGATTAAATGGTTATGAGTTCTTAACTAGGATAAGAGATTTTTTAGCCAAAAACATAAATCTCTTCTCACTCATGTGTCCCAATCATCGATGCCACATATGTGGTGAAGATTCCTTTTTGGCTATGTTACTTCTCCACCACCACGTATATTTAAGTGTGTCTTGTATAGTGAGTAATATAACTCTCCTCAGGTAATAGTCAAGCACCTTTGGATATTTTTGACTTCTTATCCCCTAAAGTTTGTTGAAATCCTTCTTGATCTAACACAATGGTTGATAATAGATTTAGCCTTAGATCGAGGATGAGTTATACATCTGTTAATGTCAATACGCATCTAAAATTTTTCTGAACTCAGATATTATTTATACCTACTATCTTGGTATAATTTTAGTTTCTCATCTTTACACTACCAAAATCTTTGCTCTTTGTTATCATTACCAACATCCTGATAATCTAACCTTTTTTAATCCCTCTTTTCCTCACAACAAAACCTCGTGATATGTCACATCTTATCACAATTGTGACATGTCTTCATGTCTTTGTCACCTCTGGACTTTGAACAATTCTTAGAATTTTCAAGACCTTTGAGACCCTACTCTTGTTCATTCCCCTACTTTATGTCACAAAAGCTGGCACGTTGTCGACTCTAAACTCTGTTCTTATAATTCTTTATTAAACATACCTTTTTTTATTACATCGAAAGAAAGTATACATTTAGGAGCTGAGTTGCTGATCATCACCACTGGTGTTTTCCAGCTATCTGATAACAAACTCAAAAAGAACAAAGGTTGAAGCTCATCATTAAGAATAATCATTTTGGTAGTAAGCTTGTTGATTATGTCATGAAAATCACTTAGATTCTTTGACTTTAATTTTCTAGCTTTTAATTTCAAATCCACATGCCTCTTAATCAGATAGGCCTTGCTATCAACTGTCTCCTTTTCATATAGACCTTTTAGCTTCTGTCATTACTTAAAAGAATTTATTTGTTAAGACACATGGTTGAATATACTGATAGCAATCCATTTTCTTATAGCATCTAGATTTTTTTTCTTCATCTTTTTCCATTCTTTATCTGGCATCTTTTTAGGTTTTGAAGTAATATCATCTTTCACACCTTTATCCGTATCAATTGGATCAAAGAGATCTTTGCAATACAAAAGGACCTATCATAAGCTCCATATTGAGTAATTTGATGATGTTAACTCGACTATAGAGCTATTTCGACTTTCTATTACGATGACTATGATACCACTTGATGGAAGACAAACAATATAACTCTCTAAAAGATCAATAAAATATCATCAATAAGAAAGAACTCTTCAAGTTGTAGTTGCAAAACAATATGAGAGTAAGAAACTTTATACGATGAAACAAAAATCAGGACTTACAAAGAAAATCCTCCAGTGTAGAGCGAAAAACTACAAGGTAAACTATCAAATAAATCTATTAAACTCAATAAAGATTTACAGAAAAAGTTGATCTCTCATTCCAACAACAAGTTGTCTCACGAAATTTCAGGATTAAAACTAAAATTTATGTTACAATCAATAATCACTCAAACCAATCCTCAAAACAATCAAATAAGGATGAGAATATAAGATTTTTTGCCTTCTCTCTATTTTTCCTCATATTTGGACGTTGTGGTCACACTCCTTATAAAAATAATGCTAAACACTCAACAAAATTTTGAATCGATTAATTTTTTAATTTAATTTATCTTAATAATTTTTGTTATAAACAATCAATCGGTTTAATAATTAATCAATCGATTTTAATAAATTAATAGTTTTCTTAAGGTAAAATAAATCAGTTAGTTTTTATTTAATAGTCTTTTTCTATAAATAAATTTCAATTTCTTCGATGGATAAAATAGTTTCTTTCTTCAATTTTATTTTAAATTCTTCAATTTTATTCGATCTTTATTATTTATTAATTTTATGGTAGTGGTGTTTAACCTTTAAGCTTCAAATTTTTATCTTATCAATTTGATTTTTGGTGTGGTTTTAAGACATTAGTATATAGAGAACTTCAATACATATTCATAAAATGGGTTGGTTGAATGTTAAGGACGTATAAAGAATAGGGCTGGAGTTTTGAGATCGAAGGGAAGGACATTTTAGCTAGGAATTGGTTGTGGGGTAGGCTGAAGCTAACAATGAGAAAGAAAAGACAACACGCAGAGACAGCAACACAGCTTTAGTTCGTTAGTAAATCGCTATTGCTCAAATCTAAGGGGGTGTTTGTTTCCATTTTTTTTTTTGGTTTTCTGTTTTTGTTTTTAAATTTAGTAAAAAAACTTGTTTGTTTGAGTTTTTTGTTTCTGTTTT
>JANZLD010000007.1:3278738-3292576 GCA_026413575.1 Erythroxylum carthagenense
GTGAATTGAGATTGAGGGTTGGATGAATTCCAATTGGTAGTTAAATTGTTATGAATGATGTGCAATTAAGGAAGTGAAGTTGGGGCAAATTTCAAGTTTTCATGAGGGTAAATTGTGTGTTCTGAGTTCAGATGAATTTCTGTATTAATCTATGATGATTTTGACTAAGATGTCTTAATGAAAGTTATAGATGATTCTCTTAGCATTCCGACGCTATAAAGTTTGTAATTTAGGATATCGGAATGAAAAGATATGATTGTTACAAGTTATGATATTGCATAGGAATTGTGCATGATGGCAGCTATGTTAAATAATAGGAAATGGTGGTTTTGATGAATCAAATGAGTTGGGATTTGAGAAGTTTGTGAAATGAATTTTTGGTTTGGATTGTTATGAAGTGTTTAGGCATTAGAAGAAGTGAATTTGTGAAGATTATAAGTATATATGATGTTAGATTGGAGGTAGGAAGCATTGGAGGAGGTTTGAAGGGGTTTTGGAAACCCCCATGTCCGTTAAACGGACACGCATGTCCGTTCAATGGATAGTCATGGGTCAAAAAGGACCCTTTACATTGCCCACGTCAACGGACATGGATGTCCGTTTAACGAACTTTCTCGGGTGAAATGGTGCTTTTTGGCCCGACAGTGTCCGTTAAACGGACACTCACGGGTCAGCTTGAGGAAATCGCGATTTTTGACCATTTTAAAGGCTGAATCAAACTTTGTGGTCTTCATAAAAGTTGTAGATCTAGAAGTCTACTTTCAAATGGTCTAAGAACGAAACTAGTAAGACATTTTTAGTGAAAGTTATGACAATCGCGCCAAGACATGTTACTGCATGATTGAGGTTATGAACATGTTAGGTTCTTTCAGTTATAACTCACTCATCCGACTTTCGAATGAAGTGATTCTTAAAGCAATGAATTCCTAAGACATGTATTTATCTCTCCATGAAATTTGGTAGCTTTTGGTTTTGAGATGAAAAAGTTTGATCGTAAGAGAGTGAGAGGCCAGTTTAGAGAGCATGAATGAGGTATAAACACGCTTTGGAATTTTAAGTATATCTTGAGCTATATAGCTCAGATTGAGGTGATTCTTGCTTCAAAACAAATTAGAGACTTAAAGCTACAATTTATTTTAAGAAGTCAACTTATGATTTTAGTGATTGTTTAGTGTGCGCTCAGCACAATTGTGGAATGACAGCAAATGACCCTTCAGGAAAATAAGCTCAAGATTTGTGTCTCTAAATGTTGGGCTCCAAGAACGGGGTCCATGAGCATGGTGACTAATTTTTATGCGGGCACGCCATTGAACAAATTGTGAAAAAAAATATTGGGATTTTATAAGAATGAGAATGAACCAATAAAGCGCAAGTTTCATGATTTCGCAAGAGTTGGGCTCCGGAAGCAAGCGGGGTCCAACAACTGTATGAGTCTACAAGAGGGTTGGGTTTCAAAATCGGGATCCAATACTCAACAAATTCAGGATTAATGAAACTATCAGCATTTTTTCGTCTATACATCCAATATCTATCCTGAAAACTCATTTCTAGACAACTGTAAATTTAAGACAGTGAATCCATAGTTAGTATTCGATCATTATCTCACAATATATTTCACAAGATCTAACATAAGACATGTGAACGAAGATAACAAGTTCTCGTTACCATGGATCAAAAGTTATGGGTTAAGATATATAGGTTGAGATCTAAAACAATTGTAAACTTAACATCTAACATATATGTTTGAAGATAATTAATGTTAAAACTCTTATATTAAATATGTACTAGTCTCAAATTTCATAAGTATTCATAACAATATGAATACTTATTTTAATAAATTGTTTTAACATATGCAATTTTAAAAAGATATACGTGTAATAATTTGCACATTAAAAGTACAGAAGTACCCAAATAAACATAAGTTTAAGAAAACATAATAACAAACTAAATCACTAACCTCAACCAAACGGTCAAAGGATCTTGTTGAAGTTTGTGAAGGAAGATGATGAGAGGCAGACCTAGAATGAGAAATATACAAACTGATACGAATGTCATTTTTCAATATGTGTTAGAAATCATTCTTCAAATCCAGACTTATAAGGATATGAATGTCATTTTAATACCTGGTAAAGCTTCTCTTCAATCTCCTTGCAAATATCAGTACTGCGAACAGTTCTACAACCTATTCCTAAAAAACACTTACATTATGCAAACTGGGATATATTAAAACAATTTCCATGAAATATTATAATAATTCAAAGTCATTAGCTATACGAGAAGCCTATTGAAAATTCGGCAGCATTTTTCCTATAAAATGACATCTCCCCTTTTCAAAAAAGGGTCATTCCTACAATAAAATTACACTTCTATATTCACCAGAAATCACAGCTCAATTTAGGTCTCCAAACTATATGTCATTACGTTTATTAACCTTAATTAACTGATAACCTAAGAAATAAGACTTCATTAATTAAACTAAAACATAAAAACAAAACAACTAAATTAGTGAAGACAAATTAATAATGTTAGGTCTTCATATTGAACCCCCCCTTAAAGCATTTAGTTTTCTAACTATTTTCATTGGATAGATAGAGATAAAGCTTATTTACTTAGTGCACAATTGTTAACTCTATAGACTTTTAAAAAATAAATGTTTTAGAATTTCATTCTCTTAATTACAGAAATGTAGGAGAGGATGTTGGTGAAGCAAAAATTGAATCTATCTTTAGTTAGGAGTTTTATTGTTAACCAAAGGATGATGGAAGCCTTTAGGAGATTGTTGGTATACCATACTAACTTGTCCAAAGGATTATTTGATGACTTTTATGATAATTCCATACATTGGTTTTTGAACGAGTTAGAACTATTTCTTAACCAAGTGACAAAGTACCCTACTTTGTGTTTGGGGATGTATCCCTGAAGTTTTTCCATAATAAAGTATCTTTGCTATTATGTGACAATGAGTCTTAACAAAAGATGTAACATATTACATGCTTCTTTTTATAAGATATGACCTATGGTGATGTTTGACCAAATGTCATTCTTCTTTTTTTCTTATAGGACCTAGGATGATAATAAGCTTGAATCATATCATTTTGATGATAAAGAGGATTATATGATTATGATTATGGCACCTTCTTCCTTTTGGAAATCACTTTACTTTTTGGGTTGAAGGGCTGAATTCTACCTTGACTTACATGGGAGGAATTTTCTTTGAAAAGGGGCTATATACAAAATATCTTCTCTTCTCATTTGTTGTGGGCTACACTTTCTTTATAACCATAAACAACTAATAACTTCTTTTTCTAGCCAAGGATAAATGAAGTTTGATTCTAAAAGTTGTGATATCTAATTTAATTTATTTTAATTCATTGTTCTTAAGTATTTTTATATTATCTGCAACTTCTCAAAATAAATATTTTTATTGATTGAATAAAGATATCATTATTCTTCCAAATAGTTACTTGCCACTTAGAATATCAAATCTATATATGCTTGGTTGTTCTAATATTTTTACTAAATAGCATAATTGGCTCTAGATATATAATTTTAATATATCTTATAGGAATATATAATCCAGTTTAAATAAATTGAGTTTTTGTGTTTATTGAATATAAATGGATACCACACTAGTCTTTGTTGCATAATTTTTTTTTAAAATAATCATTTTATTTTTTTATATTTGACGCTCTTCACTTGCCATGTTTATTCATGCCACAATGCTTACACAAATAATTAAACTTAACTAACATGTTTAAATCATTTGACATGTAACTTCATTCGAATTCAAATAAGAAAGTTTTACTCAATTTAAAAAGTGTTGTCTAAATTAAATATCAAATTAACTAAATTAATTTAATTTTGTATATTATTACCAATATTTTAGTTTAATTTAATAAATTAGTGCACCATGACGATTGTCTTAGTATCAAAACTACGTGGTTTTAGTTAAAAACCAAACAACGTCATTTTGGTTAAATTATCAACGTTTATAACTTAACGAAAACGACGTCGTTTGGATTGTTTTGCACCTATTGTAAATGTATGTTAGTTAACATAAGCAGTGTCGTTTCAATATACCCAAACGACGTCATTTTGCTTTGTGTCATTTGTTCCTAACCTAACGCATATTTAAACCAAACAACGTCGTTTTGGTTTAAATTAAAACATTTATAATATACTCTAAACGCGACATTTGGATTTAAACCAAATGACGTCGTTTGGATTTAAACCAAACGACGTTGTTTTTGTTAACCTACAAACCTTATATCTCCTGCCACAAAACGATATCGTTTTAGTTCTGTTCAAAGACGATGAATTACATCGACTTTTATCGACGGAATTTTCCTACAGATTGCATACCGCCGCTATACTTTACTTCCCAATCAAGTTCGCCAACACCTTTCGTTTTCCGTCAGTAATTCCCTGCAGAATAACTTCAGATGCAAATTTTTCGTCGTTGTTTTCTTCCTTTCTTGTAGTGTACTGGTATAAGTCCAACCAAATATAGGCTAAGAGACTTCTAACAACGACGTCCAAGTAGGAGACACCTATGGTGGTCCTTGATTCTTGAATCTGGCAGAGAAAAGCCTCAAAACTAATAACAAGCAACAATAATAACAAAAACTAGAAATTTCAATAACACGAACGATTTACAAAGATTTCAGTAATACAGGCTTTATCTCTATCTAATAAAGAGGCTATTTATAAATAACCTACAAGTAAAGAATGAGCGAGCACAGACATTCACAGGAGCAAGTAATTTACTCAGTAGCCTTAAAAGAACAAATCCAATCAAAATCGATTTTATTGCTTTTTGGTTAATAATTCTTTCGCAATCTGTAATAAGGAATCTCCACAAGCCAAAAAAATACTTAAAGTTCACTCTCTTCACCCAATTTGTCACATCCTAACAAGTTTGTAACCACAAATTAATTAGATTTAACCTAAGGAAATTGCAATTTGTATTATAAGCATGTTTGTTTAAGCAACAGCCTTCTTGGTCTTGTATCGATACAGAACCCTCTTCTTCTTGTTGGAAGTATTCTCAATTGTAAGAACAACCTTGCCAGGTTCATTGTTCTTGAAAATGTTGCGGATCGACTCATCAGAAGATACCATTTTCTTTCCCTTTTGGATAATGATGGTGTAAGATCCCTCATCAGTTGGCACAAATTCCTCCTTGTAGTGAACTTCCCAACCCACAACACTCAAGTCCCAAAGCAACGTGGTTCCAACCTAAAACAAATCAAGTAGCATGTTAAAAAAAAAAAAAATTATCTATTTTACTTCCGGTATTTATTAATAATGCTCAAGAAATGATGTGTTAGGATTATTATGTAGTACCTCAGCTGCAGGGATTTCAATGGTTTCTGTTGATCCAGCTTTAATATCAAACTCCGAAACTTCACCATCTTCGATGGAGAACTCAAAATCCCTAGTCCTCTTGAAACCACCGTATTGGACTGGGATTTCCCCCGCTGGAATATACCTTCATGAACAAATAGAATTCAGAGTGTGAGGGTTTGAAGAACTGAGAACACTAAGATGATGAGTATAAATTATTAATCCAACAAGTACATGCCAAGAGCAAGGGACAAGACGTACTTCAGCAGGGTCTCAGTAACTTTGGCCGGGCGAGCAACAACAAATTTGCTCTTGGTCCTTTGTGTCAGGAAGGGAGATAACAGAGCATTTAGAGCATAATACCAGAATGGCACATTTATGAATATCTGCAATCAGCAACACAAACATACGTAAGAATTAAGAAAGATAGAGACATAGGAAACTAATATACGAATATCATATTGGAAGCTCACGTTTCTTGCAACGAATTCGGGATAATTGTCCTGCAAGAGCTCCACAGCTTTGTTCATGGCGACCCTCAGCTCCTTCTTTGATGGAGATGGAGAATTCTTGAGGTCACTGATCTGAAGTAAAGAAGAAACACCGCCAGGCTTCAAGTCCAGCTTCTGGATACCTTTCTCCATTAACTGAAACCTCCACCTCAAAAACTTGGCACGGCTTTCCTTAGTCCCCAAAGCCTTGGAGTAAAGCTCCTCATTTGCAAATGCTCCATAAACGTTGTAACACACAGGGTGGCCTTCACGATCCACGCCATCCATGTAAAAAGCTGAGCTCAAATCCACTTCGAGATTCTCGTTGATGATGGAATCAACATTGGACTCTTTTCTCCATTGAAGGGTCTTCTTGAGCATTTCAAAAGCTTCATTGACTTTGAACTCTCTAGCTCTCAAGAACTTCAAGAGGATTACGTCCGTACCGTCGGCACCTTTGCTAGGCAATAATGGGATTCCCCAAAGTGAGATATCCTTGTCGACAACAACTTTTGGTTCGACGTTGCCTTCAACTGTGCTTTCCTCCCTTTTGTTCTCTTCTTGACACTCTTGAGTGGCTTTTTCCTTCTCAACCTCATCTGGTTTTGCCTCGTCACTCTTTTCAGTTTCTTCTTTTTGTTTGTCGCTTACTTCCTGTAGTTTTACATCATCTCCCTCATCTTTCTCGTTTTCCACTACTGGTTTCTCATCGTTCTTTTTAGGCTCCTCCTTCTCGAGCAGATCGTTTCCGAGAATGGCTTGTTCAAGTTTGGATTTGAGCTCATCCAAGGCCTTCTTCTCATGATCCTTGAGATCAGATAGAAAGTTGCTCTCTTCTTTGTAAGAAGAGCTCTTCTGAATCGTCTTAGGCTCCAAATCATCACACATTTCTTTCACCTCTCCAACTCCATTGTCAACAATTTTCTCGCTCTCCACAACAGCCTTTTTGGGGTCATCCTGAGGAATGACAACCTCAGTTACCTGAGCTTCCTCGGTTTTAACTTCAACAGTCATTGTTACAACTGCAGAAAACGGCACAACTGAACCAACAAATAACTAATCAAGAAATCACGAGAAAGATTCAGGCTTTGAGATGGAACTCTTAAAAGGATGAAAACCCACCTCTCAAATTCAAATCTCAAATCCTCGGATGTAAAAACCTGGGACTCTGGGCTGGTATCGTTTGTCGTGCTTTGTGTCAGGCGTCGTTGGATAGGAGACAAAATGTGAAGGGTTTGGCAACGGATATATAAGTAGAAAGTAGAAACACAACAGACCCGCCAACGGTCAATTATCTGGAGCCAGCACAACACACGGGAACCGTTGGGTCTTGCTAGCCTGGAGGCCAGCAATGCTTTGGTTGACAGAATCCTCTGGCCCCACCTTTCGGGTTGGGTGTTACCATAATCAAAAGTGAGGGAGAGAGACCATAATTCAATCGTATTCAATTCAAACCAATTTCATTTCAATTCGTTTCCTTTCTTTTATACGTTTTCTTCTAAGGTTACGTTTCCAAACATTATAATTATTGATTTGTAATTCAAAATTTATATTACAAACTACAATTTAATTTAAACTTAATTATTTGAACATATATAATTGTAACAATTTTAATTCATAAGACAAATAAATCTAAGATTTTGATCAAAATTCAAACCGTATAATGAGTATAGAAAATAATTAGCATAAAAGACAAATCACATTTCCTTATTGACGTATCTTGTCAAAGTTGTTAATTGATATTGCTTGTACTAGAGACTGTTTTCTTTTTATAAAAAGTTAATCAAGAAAGAGGAGTTATAAAGTGCAATAGGAACATGAAAAAGTAGGCATAGCCGTTACATATAGAAATGTGTGAAATCATATATATAACGAGACTTCTGATAGAACGAGAAATCCAAAGAGAAAAAAACGACTGTTCTTTGATTGACAAAATGCATTATAATTATAACCCTATTAATATTAAGAATGCCCATGTTTTCCAAAAACAAAAACAATCTTCAATTTTAAATCTCCTTAAACAAAGTTTCACCGGGGCTATAGATGCTGTTTCTTTACATGGATAGTGTAATGTATATTAACGAGTAAAGAGTAATCGGAAAGTGTAGACAACAATTAGTGTAGGACAGCTTGTATTATACTTTCTCGTGTTATTATTTGCCATACTATACTTGGCAGCAAAGCATCCCCGTGACTCGAGGTGTCTGCCTCCTACCACCTCTCAACATGGCCTCAACCCATTGGTCAGTGAGATTTTTGACCACTAATTTGACAACTTTCTGTAGTCAATCTTCATTAGTTGGCCAAGTCATGTGGTGGGTATACGCCTATTTTGTTATAAATCAACTTATTATGACAATTATTCCTACTTATATTCTAAAATTGCTCCTTGTCATGTTTGCTGGTACAAAATTTGTTAATTGGAGATGAGTTGTTGGCTGCACATGCAATGGCTCCAAGCCTCTCATCCTAGTCCTCTCACTCATCAAATATGATTTTCTAGGAAAAATAATAATGAACATGATGATGCCTTGAATTACCTCTATATAAGTAAGCTACATATTCATGTTAATGATGATCGAATTCGTGTGGGAGAGTTTTGCTACCCTTATTAGTGCTAGCTTAGAATTGTTAAACTGTAAGTTGCAATAGTTTCATAAACTTTTAAATTTTGTCACACTCATTTATAGCACAATAAAAAAATAGAAAAATTAAAAACAAAATAACAAATCAATATCGAAATTTGTTAATGTAGTTCGTCACATATTGCCTACGCCTACAGGACCTTTACCCAGCTTAATATTTTTACTAACGACAATACTTTTACATAAGGCTTTACTAAATTGATATCACTTAACCCTTGTCATTATCCCTTATCTTCACTATTGGAACCTGAAATTTTTCTTTAAGTCAAGCATGATTTAAAATAATTTTGAGGTTTTGATAGATTTAATTTTTGAAGTTATAATTATGTCAAAGTTAGCGGGATTTATTGAATGGGTAAGTGGAATTAAAGTGTTAATATAATTAAGATATTCAAAGACATTTTGGGGAGATCACTTAAGCATAAAAGAACATAAGCTTATAAGGAAGGGTAAGATGGACTTTTTGGGCTCATTAAGGGTAGAAATGGAAAAATAATATGATGTCTTGCTTGTTAAAAGGAGAAAAATGTGAATTGAGAGGAGGAAAGAGTGAAAAAATGAAATTAAGAGAGAAGAAGAGAGGTTTTGGTTAAAGAAGAAAAGAAGAGAAATCAAGTTTGTTAAGGTAGGTTAACCATCTTCTCTTCTTTCTTTATTAAAGGAATGGGTTGTGTTAAGGATGAAGGAGTTAGAGAAAAAGAAAAGGGGTTTGTGTAGAGAATGAAAGGTTTGTGTTGGAAGAAGATAGATTAGGAGAACCCAATTGATTTTAGGGTTTCTAAACTAGGACTTAGGTTTTCTAACCTAGATGGACTATAGGTAAGTTAGATTTGGGTTTAATTTGTGTGTTGTTGAAATTTATGAACTTTGAAGTTTATGAATTTTATTAGAATGTTGTTTTGAATGGAATCTTGGTTGTTTTAGGAAACTAAGGAAATCCTACCTAAGAGCAAGGGGAAAGGCAAGCTTGACTTGAATTTTTGCAAACTAATTAGGTGGGTTATATATTTATGATTATAATATAATTGGACAAATTCTTGCCTATTTGTGTGTGTTGAAATTGATTTGTTTGAAGTTTACTTGTTTCTAAATGATGAAAATGCATAATGAAATATCACTATGTTATACCTCAAAAGAGGTCATGACATTTTGTATTAAATGAAAAGAAGACAAAGCATAAAGTATGAGCATATGAGAAAACAAATATGTGCTTTTGTTTGGGCGAGAGTGGAACTATTCTGTTCGTCACGTGCACGTTGACAAGAGCCATCTCCCAGCTGCCCGCTTGTGGCATATGAGCACCGAAATTGGACTTATTCTATTCATGGGATAAACTTTGGTTTCTCCATTCTGTTTTTATGGAACCCTCAAGCCATTTGTTATGTATTTCATCTTTAATTTGTCATGTATGATGCATTTGAGTGTTATGTGCTATGAGTGTTACACTAAATTGAAGAATGCTTGAATTACTGAATATACGCATATATATATACATATGCTTGAAATTGTGGTCAATTTCCAATGGCTATAAATATGCTAGTCACTGAGTTGTGTAGCTCACCCCACTATTCCCTCCTCAGGTGCAAACAAGAAGGTTAGCAATCCTTACAAGACATCGGAAACTCCAAGATATTAGAAACTTGTAACTAAGTTAGTTTGATCACTTTTGGATAGCTTTATAAGCATGTTAAACATTGACCATCCTATGTATGTTGTATTTTGTGTTAAGCCTCTGTTATAATGTTAATATGTAATTAAAGTTATAAATGAACTTCTTTTGATTTAGCAAATGAGTTTAGAATTGAAAAGTTCCCCAGGTCTATGTGTATATTTCTTTTGTAGATGTACATTTCATAATCCAAGTCTTTCCTAGGTGTAGAAATTGTATGCTAACTTCAAGGGGAAAATACGACTAATTTAGGCTAAAGTAGTCAAAGTAGTCTTCTAGAACGTTGTAGCTTATCTTTTTAGCTTTCCAACGATATATAGTATGAAATTTTTGGACATCGGAGACAAAAGTTATGGTCCTTACAAGTGGAGATGCTCAGGAGTATAGTTTGCATCGTCTAGTGATGACGTATTGTCTTGGGATGACGTATTATCTAGTGATGACGTGTCGTCTAGTGATGACGTATTGTCTGGTGATGACAGATCGTCTGGTGATTACGCATCGTCTGGTGATGATGTGTCGTCTAGTGATGACGTGTCGTTTGGTGATGATGTGCCATCTGGTGATGACGTGTATCTTCTATGCATTGTTCATCTTACATCTTCTGGTCATCTAGTTTCATCTGATCCTATCTTTTGATTCAATTTTGACCCTATAGATGATAGAATCTATCTTCAAAATCTCATGAAAGTTGTAGATGTTGAAGTCTTCTTTCGAACCATCCAAAAAACACTTTAATTCGATTTCTTTAGAGAAAGTTATAACAATTTTTTCAATTCATTTGACCCTTCATCTAGTTTTGTCTGATCCTATCATCTGCACCAATTTTGACCTTATAGATGATAGAATATGTTTTCAAGGTCTCATAAAAGTTGTAGATCTTGAAATTCTCTTTTAAACCATCTAAAGAATACCTTAATTCTAGAGAAAGTTATGACAATTTTCCTAATTCGTCTGACCATTCATCTGGTTTTATCTGATCCTATAGTTTGGTCTCATTTTTGAACCTGTAGATAATAGAATTTGTCTTTAAGGTCTTCAAAAAAGTTGTAGATATTAAAGTTTTCTTTTGAGCCATCTAAATAAAATCTTAATCCGTTGTCTCTAGAGAAATTTATGACAATTTTCCCAATTCGTTTGACCCTTCATCTGGTTTCATCTGATCCTATTGTTTGGTCCCATTTTTGACCCCGTAGATGATAGAATCTGTCTTCAAGATCTCATGAAAGTTGTAGATCTTGAAGTCTTCTTTCGAACCATCAAAAGAACACCCTAATCCAATATCTCTAGAGAAAGTTATGACAATTTTTCCATTTCGTCTGACCCTTCGTCTAGTTTCATCTAATCCTATTGTTTGGTCCCATTTTTAACCTTGTAGATGATAGAATCTGTCTTCAAGATCCTTATAAAATTTGTAGATCTTGAAGTCCTCTTTCGAACCATCTAAAGAAAACCCTAATCAGATACCTATAAAGAAAGTTATGACAATTTTCCCAATTCTTTTGACCCTTCGTCTGGTTTCATCTAATCCTATTGTTTGGTCCCATTTTTGACCCTGTAGATGATAGAATCTATCTTCTATCTTTATAAAAGTTGTAGATCATGACGTTCTTATTTAAACTATCTAAAGAAAACCTTAATCTGATATTCGTAGAGGAAGTTATGCCAATTGTCCTGAACCAGGTTCAATATGGTTGAGGACAAGTACTGTTTCAGTTCAATGACTCCAAATGCTGGGCTCCAGAAGCGGGGTCCAGCACTCACTACCCATGAAAGTATTTTGTTAAGTCATTTAAATTGCATATATTTTAGGCGTAATTGTTGTCTAGGTGTTGATATTATTATCCGAATTTGATGGAATTGCTTTATAATTGTTTACAGATAGTTTTCAACACCTTAAGGACGAAAAAGGATCAAAAAGATGCAAAAGAAGGAAAGAAATTCGAAATCCCCAATTTGGCCGAAATTCAGAGACTAAGCGTGGGCATGCCTAAGAATAGAATCTGGAGCCTGCAGAAATTCCATAATTTGATTCCAATTAAAACACAATCTTTCAAGATCCTCTTGCCCTCTTTCCAAAAAGTCTCCCACTGAAAATAGAAGTACACCTAATCTAGACAAAATCAAGAGAAGATAATGAGGAGATTCACATCAAATAGGAGGCTTAGGGTGGTTGTTGCATATATATATATGTATTAGGTTTGGGGGATACATCGTAAGTTTAATCTAGGTTTTAGAATAGGTTTCGTAGGTTTTAGGGGGCTGCGCTTTTCCGTTCTTATTTCTTTACGTTTTCTGTATAGTTTCAATTAGGATTTTCGTAGCTTTCATCAAAAGACCAGGGATGGAGACATATTGTTTGGTTATTTCCTTTGTTTATCACAGAGTTTGAGCATGCTTCCTGTTGGACTCAAGCATCCATTCGATAATGGATGATGTACATATGCCAAGGGTCAAGCTTATGACCTTTGATAAGTGCTTAATGGGAGGCACCCCATTCGTATCCTTTCCTTTATGTTTTTAGCAATTTCTTTTATTTTTGTTTTATATTTAATTCAGTTTAGTTAGGAATTTAATTTAATAATTTTTATTCTACAATTTTAATTTTTATCTTGTCTTTTTAAAAATAAAAAAACGAAAAAAAAAAAGAAAATTTTCAATTACCGCCCCCATTCTTTTCAGCTGCCGCTACCCACGAACGTTTGTCCATTAATCCCACATAATCCATCGATTATCCAAACCCTTCCCAACCCACGAAAACCCCTTTCCTCCACCACCATTAATGCAACCCCTTCTTTTGTTCTTTTAGTGTTGCGATAATCTTGATTTTTTTTGTAGGTCACTCTTCACATGTGGAACAATGCCCAGGAAGAAAAGTGACTTCCAAAGGCTCCCCAAGTCCATCCAATTTGCAGCTGACTTTTCTCCACCACAAATTTGCTGCTCCTTGACTAGACACTTCGTCAATAGAGAAGCTTTCTTTACCTTTTCCTTTATTTTCTTTTTATGCTTCTTTAATATTGACGACAATGTTGGTCTAGGTATGGGGGAAAGAATTGGAATTTTGGTGTGCAAATTTTTGATTTTTGTGTGATTTTTAATGAATTGTGCATACATGTTAAGCCATGAAGCTAGGTCATATTAGTTTGGATGAGATTGGGTGTATGCATGAAGTTAAATTGGGCTAAGTGAGTCTTAAGGTGAAGCATGTTGATGGATTGCACTAATTGATCTTATAAGCTTGGTCAAAATTT
Organism: Erythroxylum carthagenense; assembly: GCA_026413575.1. Taxonomy (NCBI): domain Eukaryota; kingdom Viridiplantae; phylum Streptophyta; class Magnoliopsida; order Malpighiales; family Erythroxylaceae; genus Erythroxylum; species Erythroxylum carthagenense. The sequence continues at coordinate 3,292,144 of JANZLD010000007.1, forward strand.
TGACATGTGAGTTGTAGCGCCCCCTCATCGTAAGGTACGCATCGGGATACCCGTAGGTACGATCCGACACCTAACCCACGATAATGGTGCACTACCCGAAAACCACTTACTAAAACCTGCATGGCATCGAAACAATAACACTCACAATATCGAAAATCACTAAATATTTAAAAACTCAAAATATCAATTTGATACAGTCATCCATAAGCAGAATAGACAGGTCTATCAGTCCCCTAACAAAACCAAAAAGGAAACTGATACAAACGTCTATCCTAAACAAATCTCAAAATCCAATCAAAATCGCCCCAGCTGACCGACCTGTGTGCCATCGCTACTCTGATCCTCGCACTGGCGCTGCTCGAAACGTCTACTACGGGAGCTAGAGTCCTACTAACGCAGTCCTGAAAAATATTAGCAATGTTGGGTGAGTTTG
>JANZLD010000007.1:3293024-3306906 GCA_026413575.1 Erythroxylum carthagenense
AATTGCCACAAGATCAATCCGAACAACCTCAATCCAATTTCTTATTCTAATTTCTCCCAAATTCTAATGGCTCTAAACCCTAATTCGTCAAGTCAAATTTTTAATCTTTCCATGCCATCGGATAATCAATTTCGGAACCGAAAATTCAATTAATCAGTCATTAGGTCAATTTCCCGGTCCGGACCTATTACTCTGAAAATTTCAGAAAAATTCCTATAATCCTCAAAATTATAAAACACCTAATTGTATACTCCAATTTCATGTTCTCAAGCTCACTTGACCTAATTATCTCCAAATTACCAATTTACCTAATCAAACCGGGAATATGTCATACATGTATGTACGTTCGTATGCTAGTGCAATAATTGCCTAATTAATCAAATATACATAAGCCAAATAATGCATGCACATGCCAATTCATGAATGCACACTCACTGTACCCATCCCATCAGTGACGGGATGTTACAGTAAGTGTTAGAATAAAGGTTGTTTCCTATTTCTCGATCGAGTTGTGTGTCCATGTAGTTGAGTTGCTCTGTATTGTTATTTTACATTAAAAAATTAACGGTGACATGATTAACTTGTCCACATAACTCGTATCCATGCTAAATTGCTCTAATTGGAGCAGATGAAGAGGCTTGCAAGCTATTAAGTTATCTAGTTAAATTGTCAATCTTAGCTTGCATTGCTATCATTGAATAGACAACAATGACCCCCTTCTGATTGCGAAAGGTTGTTTGTTGTCTACTTCTGTATGACATCCAAAGACAACTATTGTTTGCCATCTCTTCTAATAAATCCTCTGCTTCGTCAACTATTTAACTCATTAGAGATCCTCCAGATGCTGCTTCAATGATGCCCTTTATGGGTGAATTAACTCCACACTACAAGAAAACAAGCCCTTTTGTGACGTTTTTAAAATGTCACAGAATGTCTAAAAATATTGCAGAATACCATTTGTGACTTTTTAAAAAACGTCACAAAAAATGTCTCAAAATGTACTATAGGCAAAATGTTTCAAAAAATGTCATTGAAAGGTTAGACAATTTGCGACGTTTTGTAAACGTCGTAGAATAGGTTATTTTTTCTTTTATTTTTTTTCAATTTTTTGAAAATAATTTTAATTTAATTATTTTTCTAATTTAATAATTATTTTTTAAATAACAAAATTTTTAAATCATATTTATTTAATAACTATTCAATATTATTTATGAATTTTATTTATTTAATAATTCTTCAATTTTTTGAGTATATCATTAATTTTAATAATTATTAATATATAAAAAGAATTAAATACGTGCAGACAATTTATTATTTAATTGCAATTTCCAAATATGTCATAATATAGTAATTAATATAAACATTACGTCATAAGTGTTTAATATATCAATATAAGTACATATCTAATCTAAACGAATATTATGTGTAGCCCATAAAAGTTCCAAGACCTTTTTTTGTTGTTCGACTTCAGTAGTTAATCGATCATACATTTCTTCAATTTTTTTAGTCAATTCATTGACTTGAGACGGTAACCCTTAATTAACCTTCTTTGACTCCTCTAGTTCATCTCAAAGTCTCTTTCTGAAAGAAGTCTTCCTTTGTAGTAGAAGCCCAATTCTCATGCCAACAACATAATCTGATCTAGTGCCTAAGACTTTGTCGCACACTTCATCAACTGTCATCGGATGACCTTGTTCTATTGAATGTGTCAATTCCTTACACATTAATTCCTTGAAAAGTAAGAACTAATTATACACACAGTCTCATTTAAGAAATATTTGTAAATGAACTATGTACTCACCCATTTTTCTCTGCATTCGGTAGTTGTCCATTGACCTTTACTTTCATCATAATGAGTGTGATATGATAACTTCATCTAGTCACAGTCTTCTCCAACTCTGTCGCTCTGTTGTATAGGAATATATTAATAGTAATATTTATTATAAATTTTGAAATGTCAATCAAAGAAAAATTTAATTAAAAAGATAATAACTTACAATCTCATGTCATATCACTATAAAAGCCTTGGAGCTGGAGTTTGGTCGACATTTGACCTGATTCCTAGCCAATTTGGCTTTTTGACTTTTTTTTTTCTAATCGTACATGTAAGAAAATCTATTATAACATCTATAAATCACAATTCATAAATACTAAAATATAATCAGTTGTAAAAAAAGTTGTGAAATTAAGTTTTTTGATCAAATAAACTAACCTTTGTAGCTGATTGCTCCTAATATTCGTATAAATCCATCTACTCCGCCACTGTGACATTATGCGGTTTAACATCCTTTTCATATATGGTAAAATGTTGTTTTAAATGAAATCTTTGATCTTTAGACCTTAAAGCAAGAAACTTCTTCACAGCAGCATGTGCTTCATTGTCAGTTCTCATTCCCTTGACTTCCAACTTTTGCTACAAAAAATTATAAATTATTGGTCAAAGCTTTAGGCATATGGAAAACACATACAAATTAGATAGTATTATAATACTTATGTCTAACTTATCAAATGCAATGTCCATCTCGTCATTAATAAGTTTTTCCATTTTGTTCTTATAGGTAAGGAAGTTCGGGATACCACACCAATCTCACTCGATAATTTGACAGGCTGTATAGTGTTGGTTGGTCTTCCTTCAGCAGGGGAGATCTCTATCTCCAATCTCTTACCCATCACCTTATTAATATTCGCCAATCTGTGTCCTTTTGTAACACCCTTTGTCTTTTTCAGATCAATCGTGGATCTTAAAATAGCAAAGGAATATTTTACAATTAGCATATAACTTACTCTTAATTAGTTAGATATACAAAATAATTAAACTTAATAAATTTCACCAATGTGATGTGAAAGATCAGACTTGTAGTGCTTGCAGAGGTAGCACTAACACTAGGAAGAACAATGTCATTTACTAGTGTCTGATTATTAGAAGCTGGAGGCATCTCTTGAGAAGTTGATGGAGAACTAATATTGCGTTGCATATTCAAAAGTTGTTCATACTTATCTTTAGGATGAGTGATAGGCACAAATGTGACATCCCTTAGTGTTGGAGTAGGCTCACAACATGCAGGTGTGTGATCTTCTGGCTATGTATGAGCATATGGCTCATTAGCTACACTTCCAAGAAGCTGACGATACTGCGACTGCAGTTGTGTCAGTACTAAACTGCTTGGTGCAGCCTTATTCTTCTTCTTGGGTAGACCAGGTCCTATGTGAATCACCTGCATTCAATACAACATTAGATTTTAAAGTAATATTCATCAACCGTATTTAAAGAAAACAGTAAAAACTGACAATCATACTAGTCACACGCCCGTTCATTGTTAAAAGATTATAAAACTTGAAAATGAGATAATATAGATGAAGAAACCCGAAATGTGGTTTTAGAGACTGTATATCAATAAGAGAAGAGTAAACAGCAAAAAGTAGTTAATAGAAAAAGAGAATTTCATTTTGAAACAGTCCAAGCCTGTCTATATCTCTATAACTCCATAGTACCTAAATGAAATAATCACAAAAAGTTGCATCCTTCAATTTGTTTCCTAAAGAAATTGTGAACTTTATCTTTTAGTGAAATAGACAGAATTCAACTCCTTAATAATAGAAAAGCAGCCCATGCCAACTTCATGCAATGAACTATCCACACTTGCCCTACTCATCCATAAAACCAATTCTTGTTGAGGTCATTCATGTTTGAATCAGAAAAACAAGAGGGCTAGTAAGTGTTCTATTGGTTTATAGCACCTCTTTTTAGCAACTTATATATGTTCCATGTCTAAGCAATGTGGCTTAAGCAGGTCCATACACACATAATCATAACACCAACACCGATGATATGCTCATTCAACAATTTTATCTAATGGGGAAAACAGAAATGGTTGCTTCATTGCAACAATTTTTAGGTCCATGCTTTTTACGTGTACATGAAATCCAACCATCATATACATAAAAGGAATTCCCTTTGTGGACAAAATAACAATAAAGAAAAAATAATCAGCAAGACCAATAGAAGAAGGAAAAATAAATAGCAGAGTGAGCTTCTAATGGTAAATGCATGTTTGAATCTGAAAAGTTATAATAACTGAAGCACATGAACCAAACTCTTATCTTCCTAATTGGAATAAAATCCCAAGCTACAGAGGGTACATGAATCGTATAAAACTATAATGAAATCATATCCCAATTCAACCAACATTTTGTACATCAATAACAAGTCAATTCACAATGAAATAAATTAAGTACAGAAATTTTCCAACATCAGACATCAATATGCTTGTTACTCTTCACAACCTTATTTTCTTTACCACATCACTATAGAATCAGATCTTGTACTTCTTTGCATTTTATAAGTCTGCCACTAAAACCTTCTTGTATTCCATTCTCTTATACCCCAATTAGACTTCTTCAGTTCATTGGCAAGTGGGTATCAATACAAAATTCAAGAATGTACAATTAAGACAGTTGATATAAACGAAGCAATATCCAGTTGCTGCTGAACTAAGGTTGCAGTCTCTGCATTATCAAAAAAAAAAGCAACAGACATTTGAAATACCACCAAACTTCTCAAGAACAAGTACAGAAATGACTTCCAAGTTATACTTCCCATAGCTTGATTTCTTAGTTGCACAAAAAATATGTATGTGTTGTTTATGGATTACTGTCCATATATAATCAAAACAACACTTTTAAGGATACATGAAACATTCAAAAAGTAGTAACTCAACATTATATAGGTACGACACAATCAGTGTAATTGAAGAAAACAGGAGGTGGCCTAGGTGTGATAGGGAAGAAAATCTAAAATAGAAAAAAGAATTATGGAACAAGTTGACAAGTCAATTCTACATATTAAGTTTGTGACTGGAAATGTCATCTTGAGCTGTGCATAAGAAAAAGTATTGGGTTGCGTCTGCTCCAAAACGGCTTGGAACTAAATGGAACATGATTAGTTTGAAGTTTTGTATTAAAAACCTCTTTTCTTTTCAGCTTCGATATAAGAAGCCTCTTATCTGAACTAATTGATTACAGTTGAATAATCATGTTCAAATCATTCCATAATACAATAGCTTATGAGACAAGTTTCCAAGAAAGGGTTTTTATATATCATCTTTATTTTCTGATTGGATAAGAATATTACCTACCAAGCTTGTATAATTTTCCTGTTCATTGTTTGGATGATAAAATTATTGACCACCATTGCATACTTTTACTTTATTCATATTGGCCCCCGAATTTTTTTCTTAATGAATAAGTATGATTTAAATGATTTTTGAGGTTTTGATAGATTAAATTTTTTGAGTTAATTATTATGTCAAAGTTATTAGGATTTCTTGAATGGGTAAGTGGAATTAAAGTGTTAAGGTTATAAGAATGTTCAAGGGTGTTTTTGGCAAGACACTTAAGGATAAAGAACTTAAAGCATATAAGGGAGGGTAAAATGGACATTGCACACTCATTAAGGGTAGGATTGGAAGAGGAAAATGTGGTATAACATTTAAGAGAAGGAGAAAACGTGAATTGGGACAGAAGAAGAGAAAGAAGAAAGAGAAAGAAGAGAGATTTTGGTGGTTAAGAGAAAAGAAGAGAGTTGAGCTAAGGTTTCTTCATTTCTTAGCTTTTGAGAGAGATTTTGAAGTGATTCAATAAGAGAAAAAGGTAGAGGAAGAGAAGAGCTTCCATTTGATCCAAAGATCTCTTCATTTGATGAAGAACCAAAGGAATCAAAGAGACAAGAGGAACAAGAGAAGAGGCATTTTGAGTAAGTCTTTAAGCAAGGAAATCAAGGTGGGTTACATGTTTATAATAGAGTTATGAGCCATTAACATTTTTACAAATCAAGAAGTAAAATGATTTCAATTACTTTATAAATGTTGCTTTTAATGTTTTGAGTGATCTGAGAAAGTACTAGACGTTGGTGCATGAATTTTGATTATAAAATGGAAAATGGTTTTGTAATATTCATGTTATGCCTTAAAACATGTCATGGCATTTTGTATGAATGAAAAGATGTCAAAGCATGAAAGTATGAACACATGAGCAAATGATTTGAGCATGAATATGTGCTTTTTTTGGGCAAGAGAGGAACCCGTTTTGTTAGTCACGTGCACGTTGACCCATAGCCTTCTCCCAGCTGCCCGGTTGAGGCTACGAGATCCTGAGAAATCGGACTCATTTTTTCACGGTGTAAACTTCGGTTTCTCCGTTTCATTCCATGGAACTCTTGAGCCATTTATTTGTGCATTGCATCTTTAAAATTGTCAAGTTTGCTGCATAAATCGAGTGTTCCACAGTGATGGTTAAATGTATATGCTATGTTGATGTGAGGACATTTTTAACTATAAGTTTTGAGAAAAAATCGTAAAATTGACTGAAAATTTGAGAACAAAATGTTTTATAAATTCACTATGACTTTTTTTTAAGAAAAGAAACATTTCAACGATTTTGCTTATTCTTTTTTATAAACTTGTTACCCATGAGGTTTCAAGCTCACCCCCTTTTATCCCCTCTTTAGGTAATAACTAAGAGATCAAGTGATCAAGAGCCTAAGAGAATATCTCCATATTTGTTTATTTTGTATTCAAAGTTTATTTTTGGAAAGCAACAAGTTTGTTGATCAAAAACCTTATGTAAATTGAGAGTTTGAGATGATGATGTAATGTGGCTTGGAATGCCTTTAAAGATTTGTAAAACTTTATTCTTTTGATGTTAATGAAATGTGAATGGTGCATGGATGATGTGAGTTGAAGTTAGACATATGTAAAGAAGTAATCAACTTGAGTTGATGATTTTGGAATATAAATTGTTGATATATATATATATACAGCATAAGCGAGATATTATGGAAAGGAAGATAGGAATTATGACTGATCAAATGTAGTTGAAGGTGATAAGGCAAAGGAGTTGAGATTTGAAGAGTTTAATGAAGTCAATTTGGTAACTGAATGGTTAAGCTTAGGACATTCCAAGTTTACAAAATGCAAAATTTTAAGTCTTCCATAGGGAAAAAATTCGTGCTCTGAGTTCAGGTGAAAATCTGGAATGATCTAGGTTGAATTTGACAAAGTTGTTTCATGGAAGTTGTAGATTATCTTTCTAACTTTCCAACATTATATAGTATGAAATTTTTGGACATTAGAGTCAAAAGCTATAATCCTTATAAGTGGAGATGCTCAGAAGTATAGTCTGTATCGTCTGATGACATCATATCGTCTGGTGATAACGTGTCATCTGGTGAGGATGTATCATCTAGTGATGATGTGTCGTCTGGTGAGGACGCATCTTTTAGTGAGGACGTATCTTCTGGTGAAGATGTATCGTTTGGTGATGATGTATCGTCTCGTGATGATGTATCATCTAGTGAGGACTTCTCGTCTGGTGAGGATGCTTCATCTGGTGAGGACACTTCGTTTGGTGAGGACGCTTCTTCTGGTGAGGGCGTATCATCTGGGGAGGATGTATCGTCCGATGGTGACGTCATATCGTCTGGTGATGACGTCACTTCGTCTGGTGTACTGTTCATCTGACCCTATCGTTTAGTCCAAATTTGACCTTCTAGACGATAGACTCTGTCTTCAAGATCTTCATAAAAGTTGTAGATCTTGAAGTTCTCTTTCAAACCGTCTAAAGAACACCTTAATCCAACCTCTCATTGTGAAAGTTATGGCAATTTTCCCAATTCATCTAACCCTTTGTCTAGCTTCATCTGATCCTATCATCTGGTCCCAATTGTGACCCCTTATGTGATCGAATTTGTCTTCAAGGTCTGCATCAAATTTGTAGATATCGAAGTCCTCTTTCAAACACTTCAAGAATGACCTTGATCTGATATCTCTAAAGCAAGTTATGCCCTTTGTCCCGAATTAGGGTCAATATGATTGAGGACGGAACGTTGTTTGATTTCCTTCGGCCATAACTTTGTTATCCGACCTCCAAATGAGATGTACCTTGTGTCTAGACAAACTAGAGAGATAGAGCTACAAATGATCTGAAGGAATAGAATTTTAATCCAATCCTTAAGACTTACAATATCTAGATGGAAGTTGAGCATAAAATATTTTCTTCAATATAAGAATGATTCGGAAAATAGGGCTCGACACTTACGGTATCAGAGAATGAAGATGAACTGAGAATGAATAATAAGTGCTAATTGGAACAAGCCCTAACTCTTAGAATTCAAAACCACATATAATGATTTTGGTGTCATTAGAAACTTAAGACAATGGGGGACAAAGGTTCTGAAGAAGTCAAATTGTGATTCCAATTTGAGGTTTCCCAAAATCTGTTCTGAAGTTGAAGAAATGTGTTTGCTCACGTTCTATGATTCAGAGCAAGAGTTGGGTTCCATAATCGGTTCCCAACAATTCCAACTTCTTGGAGCAATAAGTAAGCTAATAAATGGTCTTTAAGGAAAAAGTTAGATCGAGTTATGGTTAACCAAGCATGGCTACAACAATTCCCTGAAAGCAAGGCCTCTTTCTTAGACCCTATGTTTTCAGATCATACACTAATGATGGTGGAGGATTTGTTCCTAAAGGTGAAGCCTTGTCATCCTTTTAGATTCAATAGTTACATGGTCGATGTAGATAATTTTCAGGACTGCTTGAGGGTAGGGGTGACATCAAATGTTAATAGAACTCTCCAATTTAAATTTAAACAAAGCTTAAACTAATTAGAGAGGGATTAAAGTCATTAAAGAGACATATAAGGGAGAACACTTTCCAAGTCATTTCAGTAGCCAAGGACAATTTATCCCAAGTTAAGAATGCTCTTTCCTATTTATCTAGGGAGAAATCTGCTCTGTTAAGCTAATTGCAAGCCCTCAATAACCATGCTACTCTTATTGAGCAGAGGGATAGGGTTAAATGGCTCAAAGAAGGTGACAAAAATTCCAATTTTTTCTTCAACTCAATAATGGTCGGGGGAGTAATAACTCTGTTAAGGAAATTACCATGGCAGATAGGAGTAAGACTGGTAAATAGGAGGTTTTTTTAAAGAAGCTTATAGGTATTTCAAAGATTTCTATTTCTCACAAAATATGACAATGCACACTCATTTGTTGGATTATGTTGTCCATAACAAATTATCCAATAAAGAGAAGGCTTGATTAACTAGAACTATTGAAGATTTAGAAATAGAGAAGGTTGTCTTCCAAATGAATCCTAAAAAGGCTCCAGGGCCGGATGGTTTTGATGGTTTCTTTTTTCAGAAATCTTAGCCTGAGATTAGGTTGATGGTGAAAGCAGTTGTTAAGGATTTCTTCTATTCAGGAACTCTGTGAAAGGACATCAACAAAACCTATCTCTGTTTACTCCCTAAACTAAGTAATCCAACATCCTAGGAGGAATACATGCCTATTGCTTACTCTAATTTCTTATATAAAGCTATTGCAAAGATTATCACCAATAGGCTTAGGATGGTGTTAGGGTCCTTGATTAGTTACAATTAAAGTTCTTTCTTACACGGTAAACAAATTAGAGATAACATCTCCATAGTGCAGGAATTGCTAAGAAGTTCCTCGAGGAAGAAAGCTCCAAAGAATTGTGCTTTCAAGATAGATTTTAAGAAGGCTTTTGACAATGTAGAATGAAACTATATCTTGAGACTATTTGAAGTGATGGGTTTACCCAGGGTGTTTATGAAATAGATTCAAGGTTGTATTTCTACTCCTTCCTATGTTGTCTTAGTTAATGGAATTCTTACAAAAAAAATTCAAGGGGGAAGGGGACTTAGACAAGGGGATCCCTATGTCTCCTTATATATTCATATTATGCATGGAGGCCCTAACCTCTCTCTTGAAACAACTGGAAGGGGTTCACAATTTAAACATCACAGCCTATGCAAGAAAGTCTCTTTGGTAAACCTATACTTTGCAGATGATCTTTTTCTATTCTTTAAGGTTGATGAGGAATCTATCAAGCTCCTTATGGATTCTTTGAATCAATTTAGCTCTATGTCTGGATTAACTGTTAACTACAATAAAAGACATTTTGTTCTCTCTAAAGGTGCGAAATTCATGGAAGGAAGAGTCCTCTCTTTAACTGGAATGCAAAGTTCTAGAAGGATTCACTTTGGTGAATGTTATCCTCTGATTGAAAGAAGTCAAAAGAATTTACTCTTGGAACAACCGTTCCTTATCCTTTGGAGGAAGGTTACATCTAGTAAATTTTGTGCTTAACTCCATGCATACCTATTGGTCCCGAAATATGGTACTTGCAAGGGGAGTGATCAAGTCAATGGAAAAGTTAATACGAAATTTTCTATGGGGAGGAGGTGTCTAATAGGGGATATGCCAAGGTAAAGTGGAGTGATGTTTGCAGACCTAAACTAGAGGGAGGCCTTTCATCAAATAAAGCCCTCTTGATAAAGAAATTTTGGTCAATCCTATAGGTAGATGACACCCTGTGGGTAAAATGACTCCATTCCTATGTCCTAAAAGGCCAGAGTATATAATCTATTAATTCAAAGACCTTTCACTCTTGGATTCTATCATAACTGTTGAAGATATTGGTTTCTGAAATTTCATGTAAGGTAAGGGATGGAGTAAGGGCTAGTTTTTGGTATGATGATTAGAAAGGAAAGGGACAATTAATCAGGAATTTGTTTGTCATCCAATCACTGAGCCACCTCCCCTCTACTTCTAAGGTTAAGGCCTTTATTAGGGGAGGGGAATGGTTGGAATTCCCAAGAGAAATTCACTTCTTAAAACCCAGCTACAGTCCTAACTTATTGATTCCTGACAGATATATTTGGAAAAACCACCCACAATGTCTGTTCATAACAAAAAGTTGCGGAAAATGACTGTTACAGAGTAATGTTAAAGTGGATTGGTGTGAAGTGGTTTAGCATAACGACTTATTGCCTAGTTCCTCATTCATCCTATGGCTCGCTTCTATAAAAAAGATTAGTACAATGGATAAGCTTTCTTTCCTAAATTCCACTGAGATTTGTGTCCTATGTAACTCAGAACAAGAGAATAGGGACCATCTATTCTTTAAGAGTGCCCTTTCTCTAGAGGCATTTGGTCTTGGACAAGACAAAAATGTATGTGTTCCCTAAGCTCATTCCAATTCACAGAGATACTACAATGGTTTAGCAAACTGAATCACATTACACTTCCTAATTCTATTATCTGACTAATTTCCTTTGAGATTTGCATTAAGGAAATATGGATAGAAAGGAACACACGTAGGTTTCAGAACATTAATAGAAATTCACAACAGGTAAGAGAATGTGTTTTTTACTAAAGTCAGAAAACAATTAATCTACTATAGTTTTATCAAGGAATGCTCGACCCAGTTAGACATTTCATAGAGAATATAAAGAAAGATGCATACCAATAGTAGCAGGCAGTTCTTCAAAGTTTATATTTCTCGTTAATATGGAAAGCAATGGAAGGGGGACTTACCTCTCTGGTTTCGGAATGGAAGCGTCATTGGTGCTAGTAATGATGTAAGGGACATTTGATCACGGAGTTGGTATATGAAGAGATAAGAAAGAAAAGGTCAATTTTTTTGTATCGGTTAGTCTTAAGGGCCAAATATAAAGAACAAAAAGATGGATAAGGAAGATCTAATTACCTCTATTTGGTTTTTCCCAATTGACTATCTCAAAACTCCCCTCGTTGTCTCGAGATGGTGGTGAGTGCAAACACTTCCAACCCTAACCGAGGAAAGAGGGAATGTGAGAACATATGATTTAGGACATTTTTCCTAATTAGGTATCAACGATGTATCTTTATATTTTACCTTGAACGTTATCGTTTTTGTGCTTGCTTTGGCGTCGAACAATGTCGTCTCTTTTTTGGTTGTTTTGTGAGTTTGAGTCACCCTGACTTGTAATCTTTCTTTTTCTTTTATTAATATTATTTAATTTCTTAAGAGGATGATGAGACTTTTTATGAAGATGATAATTACACATTTAAAATAAGATGGAAGTTGTGCATATTAGAAATTCAGAGAAGTATATGCTTTAATTATGAGATAGGTGCTAACCATTTAAAAGAATAATCTAAAAAAAGATTTTCATTAAGGACTTATAATAAGCTAAAACCAAAATATATAGCCATAACCAAATAACATTATTTATATTACATATTTTCTATGACACAACATAATAGTCTGTACAAAAAAAAATTAACACTTGATTATGTCTTTAAGATTTGATAAACAAGTTTTAGAACTACTAACCATAAACTCAAATTGAAAGAAATTTTGTGACATTATTGAAATTGTCCTTTAAAAGAAATAAAAACCAGATGATAGTTTATTTATTATTATTTATTTTTAATTTACTCATTTTATTATATATTTTAATATAATTTTTAATTACTATTTTCATTATAATTATTTATTTATTTATTATATATTCTATATTTATTTTATTTTATTTTATTATTTTTATTATTTATTTATTTTCTTCGTGTTAGTTATTTGGAAACAGCCTCTCTACTAGTTAGGGATAAGGCTATTTACTACTAGACCTTTCTAAGCCCAATGCTTCAACGAAATTTCTGCTTAATATTGTTGTTGTTATAGAAACCAGACTACAATGCAACCATGAATGAATCCTAGTAATTTTCTTATGGTAAATAAGGAAAAAAGGCTTGAGAAAGAAAGAATTTAATAAATTAATGATCAATTGGGCCAAATTCAATATTCAATTTTATAAGGTTCAGTAGGAATCAGGCCCAAATGAGTTATGGAAAGGCATCTCATGTAGCCATAACTCATAATGTCCAATATCAAATTTTAATTTCGTCTTTTAAAATATTTAGATTCCTTTACTTTTACTTCATTTTCTTCTCGAATTTTATAATTGAAAACCGTAAGTAGCCATCTTAAGTAACAAAAGTTGTCCCTCACCCCATATTGCTTTCATTTCCCGGCGGCTAACAATGTCAATTATTACCATAAAATATAAAGGGTAAACGTCACTGGTCATGTCGCTTTAGTACAGTTCCGTCCCAATGCACGGCATGGTTCTATAGAATTAGCCAATGTTGACTTGTTAACTCTTCTTCATAATAAGCGTCACCTAAAGGAGAGCTGTTCATGCATGGTGACATTCTTTCAACTTTTGTGAAAATTTTGTTTAATTCTGAATATTTTAATTTGTAATAAAAAAAATATTATTCTTGCTAATTTCTGCAATTCCTAAAGACATACCAAAATTTTATGTTAATAGATATTTTTTACATTGATAAAATTTAAAATCATGAGTGTGTATTAAATAAATTGTTAGAAGTACGTAATAATATGTAAATTACATGTTTTCAATAAATTATTTGATAAATTAATATTTCAAAATCAACCCTTTAGAACTAATCAATTATTTTCTTTCAAGTTAAAGTGAATTATAATACTTCGGACAAAAATTCAAAACTTTGATTTCTTAAATTAAAATATTATTGAAAATTTTGCTAAATAAAATGAATATTTTGATAAAAGTTAAAATAATATAATCACAAATACTTCTCTTAAAATGTTTGCTTAAATTTCGATTCGAATATGGTCAAATAAGGCGTAAAAGATGTTATAAAAAGGAATCATGTTTAGAGAACGTGTTTTTATTAGAAACGGAGAAATCAAGTTGTCGGCAAGAGTAAAGATCAAATAAGTGATTGACTTGATGAGAGAGATATAAGAAATAATGTGGATCTGAATTTAGCCATGAAGCTGGGAGAATTCGTGTGATCTAGACGAGGGCTGAAGTTGAACATATTTTGTTGGATGCTTAACACTTTTGTATTGACTTTTGATTAAGGGATGGTGTTGGTACTTTTAATAAAATTAAATGATTACGTAAGTAGTTATCCCAATTAATTGTATTTCTCCTTGTACTTATTGTTTACTTTCTCTCTTTAAAAATTGATTATGTTATCCGATGTGTG
>JANZLD010000007.1:3323394-3337297 GCA_026413575.1 Erythroxylum carthagenense
GTTTATAAAATTAATTAAACCACATCTATACATATAATTACCAATTACAAAACCTATAAATCAACATTTACATATAACAATCAATCACAACATTTAAATATAACATTTAAATCAATGACAACATTTAAATATATATTAACATTTCTAACAATAAACATTTAAATATATTGAGAAATTTGAAATTTAATATTATTGACTTACAATAATTGTAAGTGTAAAAATAAATTTAGTTAACAAAAATGTCAAATTATTTCAATAATTTATGAAATTATAAACTCAAAATTAATTAATATTACATTGATTTATACGTTTTATTTTTTTCTTTTAAATTATATGATTTGATAATTTTATATGGTGTCACCAAATTTTTAAATAGTTTTAACATAAAGTTTATAATACAATGGCGTACGATTCTTACATAAAAAACCCTAAATATTTGATTATTTTATTAACTTACCCCACCAAGTTATATGCTCCTTCCAATAGCCACTCTTGGTGGAAACAATCAGTTTTTTTTATTAAAGCTTGCCGGTTAATTTATTTTTCTTTGTAGTCTACTTTTCAACTTTCAAATGACACGGACTGTGGATGACAGCGCCGTTCCTTCCTACTTTCCCAAATTTCGGTCTTTTCCTGGCGGCCTTCAAAGTCAATAATTGTTGATAGAATATGCTCAAAGAGAAACGTCAGCGTGCATGTCACTTTGACACCCTTTTTGTCCATTTTCTTAATTATGGATCTATCAGCAAATTATTTCCTTCCTGGAGAATTAGATCCCATGGAGTCTATAAAAAGCCATAGAAACTCGTATTTCTCGTTCATTCTCATTCTTACAGCAGAGTTAAGATTTACGACAGCCATCAGCATTCTTACATCTTCTATTGTTTTCTATCAATTGCTGTCAATTAACCGGAATTATTGTTATTGGAATTAGCTTGGAGAAAAGCATTAACTAGTCACAATGCAGAAAGGAGAAGTCAACTCTCAGATTAACAACTCCATGTATGTTAATGGAGCTCCTACAATCCCTCTTCTTACCCCTTACAGGATGGGGCAGTTTAATCTTTCTCACAGGTAATAACTTATCATCTATGTGCCTTGCAACTTTCTCTGAAGCTACAATTCAACTGGTTGATAACGTTTGATGGATATTGTTCACCATCTACAGCATCTTCTGGCTCGAAGTTGCATTATTTAAGCATTTTGTGTTCTTGATCCTAATGAAAAAAAGCCCCAGCTTGTTGCAAAGCCTGGTTTTGAAAAATCAAACGAGAGAACTAACTGTTCAGTCATCAAAATTGATCGAGTCTTTGTCTCAATTTTAACAAATTAATGTCTGTGGAAAAAAAAAATCTTAAACTTCATGTTTAGAACCTCATTATTGATTGCTACTGAAGACAATTGGCTTTTGGAACGTCAAGAGTAAGAAAGTCACATGCTTGTTTTCTTATTTCATGTAAAGGTCATTCAAACATGTTTATGTTTATTTTCCAGAATAGAAAATTTGAAGCCTACTAAACTATTATATAACTAATGATGGTTCGTAGAGTTGTTCTGGCGCCATTGACAAGAAATAGATCTTACAACAATGTTCCTCAACCTCACGCCATCTTGTATTACTCTCAAAGAACCACGAAAGGTGGCCTTCTCATAACTGAAGCAACAGGAGTTTCTAACACTGCTCAAGGGTAAGTGCTTTCAGAATCCAGTTATGCGATTAGCTCTTAATTCTTACGTTGGAAAATATGGTGTTTATGCTGAATATCATCATATACTTGAATTTTTAGTTTTACCCGCAATGATATCTTCGGTGTCTTCTACATATTGTAGGTATCCTGAAACACCTGGTATTTGGACCAAAGAGCAAATTGAGGCATGGAAACCTATTGTAGATGCTGTCCACGCCAAAGGTGGTATCTTCTTTTGTCAACTTTGGCATGTTGGAAGAGTTTCAAATCCAGGTGAGCTTTTCTTTTATAAACTAGATCAAAAACCTTCATTTTTCGAAGTATTCATTGTCCCTAATCCAAAGTCCATATCTTCTATATTGTGGAAAGAAAAGATTGGGTAAAATGAATTGACCTTTGTTTTTTTTTTGGATAAATTGACCTCTATTTTTAGTTCCATGCAAAATGCAAATATTCACATGGACTGCCAGAGTCGAGCAACTTATCCACTGATATGGTTGGTTTGGTACAGGCTTCCAGCCCGATGGACAGGATCCGATATCATCGACAGACAAGCCAATTAAAGGCACCGAGTACACATCTCCAAGGCGACTTGGAACAGAAGAAATTCCTCAAATTGTCAACGATTTCAGGATCGCTGCGAGGAATGCTATAGAAGCTGGTAAGCCATTCTATCTTCTAACTTCAAGTACCAGAAAATGTACTCGTAGATGTACCTTCAAGTACCAGAAACGGCCCTGAATTTGGTGTTATGGTCTCAGGCTTTGATGGGGTCGAGATACATGGAGCACATGGTTACCTGATTGACCAATTTTTGAAAGATAACGTTAATGACCGAACAGACCAGTACGGAGGATCTCTAGAGAACCGATGCAGGTTCGCACTTGAAATAGTGGAAGCTGTGGCAAATGAGATAGGAGCAGATAGACTCGGGATAAGGCTTTCACCATTTGCAGACTATATGGACAGCTTTGACTCAAATCCCACGGCTCTGGGACTATATTTGGCACAGTCATTGAATAAATATGGGATTCTCTACTGTCACATGGTTGAGCCAAGAATGAAGACAGCTGCAGAAAAACATGAAATCTCAGAAACCCTGTTGCCCATGAGAAAGGCTTTCAATGGAAATTTCATATCCGCAGGTGGTTACCACAAGGAAGATGGAAACAAAGCTGTGGAAGAGAACCGGACAGATCTTGTTGCTTATGGTCGTTGGTTCTTGGCCAATCCTGATTTGCCTAAGAGATTTGAGCTTAACGCTCCTTTGAACAACTACAACAGAACAACATTCTATATACAAGATCCTGTCGTTGGTTACACCGATTACCCATTTCTTGAAGACACTGTTTCGGTTTCTGCCTGAACGGCAAGTTGAATTTGGTAAATTATTACATTGTCGTTGGTACTTTTCCAAGTCGTCACAGTAGCATTGAACGATTTGTAAGACTTCAAATAGAGATGACCAATAAGAATTTAATACGTTTGTCTCCAATAATAAAATGATGCTCAGATCAAGTTAAGCAATAATAAAAAGTATTGTGAAGCTCCCCTTGTAAACCGAAGCAAGTCTTCTGCTATTTGTCTAGGTATCGTCCAGTAGTGATCAGATAGGCAAATCCTCTGTAACTTGATGATTGGTGTACCTAGTAATTTTTTGGGATAGCTTGGCTATTGATAATCAAATATCTTATTCATTTTAGAAAAAAATAAAATAAAATTCTGTTCTACCAAGAAGAAGAAAACCATATTTGATAAAAGAAGAAAGTTACAGAGCTTTGGTTTTCATTGATTGATTTACAATGCAATACAAATGTCGTATCTATATACTTTTTTTGGCATAAAAAATAAAAAGTAAATAATTACATATCAGATTGCACATTTACATTGTTAGAATTTTGTTAGATAATTTCTAGAATTCTACTAAGGAATTAGTTGAAATTCTAGGAAATATTCTAACGAATATGATAAAAGCAAACATACGTAAGAGCGGAGTGAATTGTATATGACTTAAAAAATCTTCACAAACTGCTTTCAATAAGATAAAGACAGATGCCTGTTAAAAGTTAAAAATAATAGGAGTCTGTCAGACGATAGTAACCTATTAAACGATAGGAGTCTACTAAAAAAAGACCAGTTAAAAACAATTTTAAAACAAAATGCGCTTGTTGAAATAAAAGGACCCTTTAGCAAGCTATAAACTAAAGAAACTAAATTTTAGAATTGTAGAAGACTCTTGCTAAAATGAGCACACATACAATATAATGCAGAAATATAAAAATTAAGAGAAGAGAGATAATGAAACAGTAAATTTGTACTGGTTCAGCTTACAACCCAAACCTACATCTAGTTTCCAAGTATCCAACTTGAGTGTTTCATTATGAAAATCTAAGTAGTAATTTGATGAACCTCTTTAAGCTCACAAGTTAATATTTTTTAAGGTTTTCTAACCTTCCAAACTAGTAGTACTAGTAGTATTTGGCTAATCTCTACATGCTCTCAACATAAAATGAAGTTTGCTCGATATGAGCTACACTTATCTCTCTCAAAAATATTTTCACTTTCTAAAAAATAAGAGATTTTTCAATAATATCACTTTCAAAAGAGTTTATCAATAGTCTGATCTGTGTTCGCAACTCTGATTTGTGTTCGGAAAAGCAGTTGCTCTTCCTAAGTAGGCTTTTCTTTCAACTAGCTGTTACTTCACTTGCATCCTTAGTTAACTAGATGGATTTAATTCCAAATAACTTCGATGTCATCTTTTTCAAAAATCTTTTGGTAATCTCGCGGTTAATATATGACCTTTATAATAAGTATGATCCTTTTGGATAAACCATTTTTTATAAAGTAAGTTCATAAAGAAGGTTATTGCATGAAGGAAAGTAGTTATTTCATGATTTTATTTCCTTTTAAGAATTATACCGTTGTTTATAAATAAGGAAATAAATCCAAATTGAAATTTGAAATAATATAAGGATATTATAAAAATTGTTAAATATGAACCTTGAGCTAATAGAATATTTGATGTGTTATCATCCCTCCTTAAGTGTATAGGCATAGCAATTGTGAGCTTGTCTCGTAGTTATTAAAAGGAAGTGGTAGCTAAAAATTTCACCATAACATTGACAACCTATCAAAAAATTGGAATATGCCAAATATATCAAGACTTTTTTAAAACTAATATCAGACAAAATAAATATCAATCTCAATATGCTTTATCCGAGCATGTGAAATAATATCGACAGATAAAAGTATTTCACCAAGATTATCACACTAGAGAGTTGATTTTAGATGAGGTAAGTAGTGAGGTGATCCAATAGAGTTTTATAGTTGTAAGTGAAATACTTCTGTATATAGCTTTAATGTTCGATTGAGCAACTGTGGGTTGTTTCTTAACATTCTAAGAAATAAGGTTTGATCCCAAGAAAATGCAATAGCCATAGGGGAAGCAACAATTATCAAGACAACCAATTCAGTTAGCATCAGAGCAGGTAATAAGGTCAAGAGTGGTGTTTTTGGTTAAGTAAAGTTCATAAGAATGTGTAGAACGTAGATAGCAAAGAATTTGTTTAACCGTAGTTCAATCAACATTGATAGGGCTATATAAGAATTAAGAGACTTTATTAACAACAAATTGGATATTAGAATGAGTAAGACAAAGTTATTGAAAAATTGTGCTATGGTATTCAATGGGATCTAAGAGAGGTGTGCCATAATTTTTAAAGCGAAATAAGCCAAACGTAATAAGAGTGACCATAAGTTTAGAGGTATCAAAGTGAATATGGGTGAAAAGGTTATTAACGTATTTGGTTTGGATAAGAGGTCATCTTAAATTTGTGTTGTTTCAATACCATGATAGTAATGAAGGAAGCCAATGTCTTTAATGGAAGTGGAGTTGTTGAGGTCATTTATGACAGAAGACATGAATGCTTATGGAGAATATGTAACCAAGACATCACCCCATAAATCAAGAGGGAGATGGTGTGAGATGAGGTCGAATGGATGAAAAGTGAAGTATCAGATTTTGAGCAAATGAAGTTTAGTTCCTAGAGTTTTTGACTGAGAACATGAAACTAGGCATGAGGTGCTTATTTAAGGCCATAGACAAAAAGTGAGGATGATGAGTTAAGTAAAGCCAGGAGGTTGAACTAAATAAGCACTTTCTTAAATACGCTGACGACATTTTATAACAAGGAACTCAACTACAGATATCCAATTGATCATTCAGCAACTTCATAGCCAATTTGCCTTAAAAACTTTAAGCAGTATTAATCACTTTCTTGATTTTGAAGCCTATAGGGACAGGACAGGATTATGCCTTTCCCAGAGGCAATATATCTTGGATCTCCTTGCTCTTGCCAACATGTCTGAATGCTCACCATGTCCCACTCATCTTGAGATTGGCACCAAGCTCTCTGCTCATGATGGGAATCCCTTTGCCGATCCCACCATGTATCGTAACATCCTTGGTGTAATCTAATTCCTATGTCACACATGTCCTGACATCAACTTTACCATAAATAAGTTAAGTCAATTCTTATCGAACCCTCACCCCAACCTCTGTCCCTACATGTTTATAGTGACTCTGATTGGGTTGGGTATCCAGATGATAGGAAGTCCACAACTAGTGGTTGTGTCCTCCTAGGAGACAATCTAGTATTTTGGAGCTCAAAGAAGCAAACTACTGCAACCCGCTCTAGTACTGAAGCAAAATACAAAACCTTAGCTCAAATCTCTACAAAGGTCCTATGGCTACATTCATTACTACGAGAATTAGGTTTTATAACACACACCAATTCTTTGGTGTGACAATATTGGAGCTCGATTACTTGCCCAAAACCCAGTCTTTCATGCTCGTACAAAACACATCAAAGTCGATGTACATTTCATATGAGATAAAATAACAAATGGAGAATTAGATATGCGGTATGTAAATATTGAAGGTCAGTTAGCCGACTTACTCACAAAACTACTCACGATAGCCAGAATGACATTAATCTCCAAGCTTCGTGTCTCGGTTCTTTCTTACTCTCGCTTGACAGGGAATGTTGGAGATGACGACTTCAACAACACAAAAAGGCTAGCTACGGACAGGCCAACATAATCTACAAGTGGGTTGGATCCCTTTGGCCCATACAAGCCCAAGATGTACTTCAGCAAACTTGATCCAAATCCAGTCTTCATTCTTCTATGACATTCTAGAAGTGTTCCATTGGACCTGCATTCCATCAGATTATAACAATGTTACAACTGTCCAAATAACTGGCATTTGTTATTATCAGAACTCTGTTGTAACAACAACCATTAGATCAAAACAGTAAAAGATCAATGATCCAAATTAATAGTTAAAATGTGTATAAATGTACACTTTTATCAATAAAATAATCATCAAGCATTTTGCTTTCGTGTTCTTTCATATTCTGGTTCTTTTCATAGCCATCTATCGTCACCCTATTTTTAGACTGTATTCTCAGTTTCAATAATGATTCATAAGACTATTGTGAAATGTCACTTGTCCAAGCAAACTAGGCTTCCTTTTCCTTTATATATGCCCATTAATAACAATCTATTTGATTTAATTCATATTGATGTTTGGGCCAAATATGCTACGCCTGCTCGGAATGGTCATTGTAATTTTCTAACTCTTGTTAATGAATTTTCACGTATGAACTAGACTTATCTCATGAAATATAATGCCTACTTATTACTTGTTCATTTTTTGGTTTATGTTTGCAATCAATTGCATAAATGCTTCAAAATAATCCATTATGACAATGGTTAATCACGTTTTTCAAAAATTATCCTTGACTATGGTATTTTACGATACCTAAGTTAACCCAAAACTCCTTAAAACGAAATAGTCAAACATAATCACCGTCATCTTCTCAATATGGAATGAGCCTTATGTTTCAAAATTGATCTTCCCCTATGTTTTTAGGGCGATTTTGTACTCACTTCCACTTATTTGATAAACGAGACACCATTTAAAATCTTGACCTATAAAACTTCTTATGAAAAGCTTCATAGATTGCCACCTAATTTTACAAATCTGCAAATGTTTGGTTGTTTATATTATGTTTCCAATTCACATGATCTCCCAAATAAATTTGAACCTCGAGCTAGATGATGCTTTTTTGTTAACTATCCCACAGGGAAGAAAACCTATCGTCTTTATAATCGTGATAATAAAAAAAATTGTTAGTCGACATGTTATCTTATAGGAACCCAATTTTCCTTTTAACACTAATAAGGCTCTGTATGATATGCATTCAAATCTTGTTGGCATCCCTCTATTAACTGTTCACTCAAGTTTTATGATTAACGATGATAACTATATAATATTTCAAAATTCAATTCGAATTTATTTCCTTAGATAATTAACAGTCATATTTTTAAAAGGAAATAAAATCATAAGAAATATGCTTTCTTTTTTACAGGAACCTTCTTTATGAACTTACCTTATTAATAATGGTTTATCCAAAAGGATCCTACAAATTATGAAGGTTCTATATTAGCTCCGTAATTACTAAAAGATTTTTGGCAAAGATGACGTCAAAGTTATTCATATTTAAATCCATCTAGTTGTGAAGCAATTGCTAGTTGCAGAGATTGATTATTTAAGGAAGAACAACAATACTTGTGAAGCAATGAACCTACTCAGACTTTCAAAATATTTAAGCAACATCTATATTCTTGATAGTCATATTATTATTATTATGCCTTAAAAAGTGAAATCACTATATCAAGAGAGAAATTGTTATTTTATTTTTGTGAGTTTTTAGAAATTTTTTATACACTTTGAGTGTGGAAGGTTAGAGAACCTTGAAAAATATGTACTCGTAAGCTTAGAGAGGTTAGTCAAATTTAATACTCGAATTTTATAGTGAAACACTCAAGTTGGATATTTGGAGACTAAACGTAAGCTTGGTGTAAGTCGAACCAGTATAAATCGACTGTGTCCTTATTCTCTCTCTCTCCTTATTTTTTATATTTCCACATTATATTGTGTGCATATTCATTTTAGCCAGAGGCTCCTTCACTTTTATATTAGTTCCTGTCTGTTTTCAACTTGCTAACAATTCCTTTCAATTTTAACAAGCGTCTTTTGTTTTTAAATTGTTTTAACAAGATTCATCATTCAATAGGCTTCTTTCATTTAAGAAAACTCATATCCCATAAAAGGTTCCTATTTATATCCCATAAAAGGTTCCTATCGCCTAATAGGCTCTTATCGTTTAAATGGCTTTATCGTTTGATAGACTGCTACTATATTTATTAATTAGCTGGGATCTGATTATTATATGAATTAAAAAATTAGGGCCTTATCATCTAACAGGCTCCTATTATTTTTATTCGTTAACTAAGATCTGATTATTATATGAATTGAAAAAATTTGCAAAATTTTTTTAAGTCACACACAATTCACCCCCCTCTTACGTGTGTTTGGTTATTACTGATCATTTAATTGAACTGATTAGCTGAACATAAGTTGAGTCTTCTACACCACTTGATCATCCTTCATTTGAATCAGTTTCCACACCTTCATCTAGTCTTAATATAGATTTTCCTAAGTTAAGAAACTCCACATTGGGAGATGACTTATCTGTCAACATGTAACCCATCTAACCCACTTGCAATGCCAATAAATGAGGTTGTAATGAACCCATCTTTTCTAACCCTTCGGCCTACCATTTTCCCTAAACCTACCCCCGTCCAATATGTCTTCCAATGCCCAACAACTACAATGCTATCAGCGTGTCAAAAGCACCAACAATCTACATTGCTAATTATTCATGTAATATGGATTACACTCATTCTTCTTCGATATCTACAGTTATATAATATCCCACATCCTTATGTCTTTGCTTAAGTACAAATTCATAAAGCCATGTGCACTTCATCAATTTCACTACAAAGCATATTGAATTCCCCTCTTTACTATTGCTAAAAAAGATCTGAATAAAAGAAAGACTATGCAAGAAGAAATAAAAACATTGGAGTTAATAAAATTTGGACTTTAAATGTTTTTACCTGTAGATAAAAAGGCAATAGGGTTTAAATAGGTGTTATACATAAAGTATAATCATGATGGTTCTATTTAATTCTACAAAGCATGTTTTGTACCTAAAGGCTATTCCCAACTAGAGAGTTTTGATTTCACAATATCTTTTACTCCAGTAACTAATTGTCTACTGTTAGAACTATGCTTAATACTGCTACAACAAAACATTGGCTAACTTATTTTTTCGATGTTTCAAATACCTTCTTATATGGAGATTTACAAGAGTAGGTTTACATGAAACTTTACTTAAGCATGTCTACTCAATAACTTTCTTTATAGACTTAAACATGCCTTGTACTTGGTTCACTACCTTTTCTAATGCCTTACTCGAGGTTAGCATCACTCAATCTAAAACTAATTACTCCATGTTCACACTTTCATATGGTGCACAGCTTACAATTTTATTTATCTACGTAGATGATAATGTCATTACAAAGGATGATGAATTAGTTATCTCACTTTTCAAACAATATCTCTCACATCGATTCAGTATCAAAGATTTACAATTATTGAGTAAATTTCAAGTATAGAAGTAGTGTAGTCAAAAGATGAAAATTTTCTCAATAAAAGGAAGTATGATTTAGAAATGTTAAAAGATGTTGGTCTCTTTGCTAGCAAACCAACTGTAACACCATTTAACTATAATCATAATTTATTCAGTTGACTTTGTTTAACTTGTTGGACATTTTGGACATTTCTTGTAAAGTTGGACAACATTTAATTGCAATTTTTAATTTTTTAATAACTTATCGATTAAGATGCGTAATTTGATCTAGATAAAGATAATAAAGTGGCTCAATAAATGATCAAAGTCAATGGGCTAAAGTTAAGGAGGAAAATGGATCCCGATTAGTATAGATCGGACCTATATCAGGCCTGTGATAGGAATGCCCGATATGAATGCTATATAAAAAGGTTAAAGCCTTCTGTATTTACTCATGTCATTTGTGAATGTAAAGTTACTTTGACCCATTTAGATGTTCACGTTTTAAGAAAACTATATAAAGACATTGACCACGTCCCAGTAAGCAATTCTCGTAAAGGCAATAGTGGGTTCACACTTGTTTCGACCTCAGAAAGCTTATTTGAAGTTATGGAATCGAAATTAGGCATTTTTCACATTTTTTCATTTATTTCCCTTTCACGTTTAATCCGAAATATGTAACTAAGGTCTCGTTATGTATTACACGTAGTATTAGAACGGTGACATGATTGGGTGGTTAAAAACGAAGAATTTTAAGTTTTCTCTTCATAAGATTTTTCGAGAATAAAGTTTTGTTTTTTGTTTGTTCTTGCTTATTATTGCATGAAAGTGGTATACAAATATTTAGCCTTGAAAAAAAGGGTGAAAACTAGCCTAGAAGCATAAAAAATGACCCCAAAACTTGTCAAAAATTGCATTTTTTAGTGAGTGTGAGGGAGTGCTAAACAATATTGCCCGAAGGGCAATATGTTTGGCCCATGCGCCAGACAACAGTCGACACATATATGGATGAGGGCGAGCCATGTGTGGGTGCATGCACTGCACGTGTCAGTAGATAAATGTGTTTGGTTGCGCATCTGACGCATCCAAATTCACTTACCATACAGATTGGGTGGCTCTTCGCACACGCGCTTGTTGGTTCCATACGTATGCTAATATCAGCACTACAGTGAATGCTGACATCAACGCTATAGTAAACTAAAAAAAACTAAAAATTTCAAATTTCCCATAAGGGTGCCCTATAATGTTTTAGGTCAGTTTCTGGGTCTAAAAATTCAAAAAGTGAGGTTTTCTATTTTTCTAGATTAATTATATTGGTAATTTCACTCCAAAAAAAGGAATTAAGACATTCTAAATTCATTTTTGAGTGAATTTTTGTGCAACAAACTTGTTATAAAGGAGATACATGAGGTTTTTTATATCTCGAGTGATTGGTTCAGCGTCGAGTGATGCACGATACTTGCTCTAATGAGATTTTTCGCTACGAAAGTCTCAAATACAGTTTTTAGAGAATGTCTTCAGTACGAGTATGAGCAGATGAGACTGTGTATTCAAGTTTTTCATTTATTGATGTTACATTGTCATATACCATATTCGCATAAAGAATATGAGGATAATATAAAAGTGTATCTCTTGTGTTTGTGTACATTTTAGGTGTTAATGAGATTGCAGTCACTATAGTGACCTTTTGAGTTAGTATTTTGAATTATTCTTCTTTCACATATGTCTCTAGTCCTATGTTTGGTTATTCTACCCATAGGTATTGGCCTTACATGGGATTTTGAGATGTGCATAAAGGCATTAGACAGAGGAAAGTCATTGCTTAAATGATCTATTCGCCCACAGGTGATAGTGTCATAAGATTTGATGGTGTGTACTTTGATTGTTTTTTATGTGGAGGTCTAGTTACATATATTATGTATTCAGCCCACAAGTGTTTCATAACATGTGTGACTTGAATCTCGGTACAGATATTATTTAATGGCTTTGAGTATTGTTGTTATCCTGTATTTGTGCTGATCGTTACATTGTCAGTTTGCAGTCACCTCTTTTGTCAACAATATCAATGTTACCATTGAAACCCTGACTAGTTTCAATATGCAGAAGTAGATAGAGGACGTATTGAATGTCATGGAGATAGTTAAAATTGATATGGCCATATGTATAGATAGGCCATCTCCATTTACATCTATAAGCTCTCAAGCTCATAAAGTAGTTTCTGCAGCCTAAGATCGGTCTAACAGATTATGCTTGATGACCACTAAGAGATCTATACATGACCATCTGTTTAGTGGACTTTCAGACACAGACATAGTGAAGGAGTTTCTTAGTGATGTCTCCTAAAGGTATACGGTCTCACCTAATGCGGAGACCAACTCCTTGATAAAAGAATTATTCTCCATAAGGTATAAGGGAGAAGGGGAGTGATAGAGTATATATCAAGAATGATCCATCTTCATAGTATATAGAAGATGCTAAATATTCGTCTTCCTAATGTCTTTATAGTTCACCAGACTCTGAGTGCACTCCCTCTAGAGTTTAGTAATCTGGTGATGAT
The DNA here is from genome assembly GCA_026413575.1 of Erythroxylum carthagenense. Lineage (NCBI taxonomy): Eukaryota > Viridiplantae > Streptophyta > Magnoliopsida > Malpighiales > Erythroxylaceae > Erythroxylum > Erythroxylum carthagenense. The sequence continues at coordinate 3,336,186 of JANZLD010000007.1, forward strand.
ATATTATTCGCTAGATGATGAATGAGACTTTAATGCTTGGATTTCCCATTGTGTTATTGAGGAGGAGAAACTCAAGATTGCTACTTCTACAACCCTCGAAGTAGCTAAAGGGAAGGCAAAGGTAAACCCCACTAAGAGATAAAAAGTCTAAATCTTCTCCATATGTTGATGCTGGTCAATCCAGTGCAGGTAAAGGTCCTGTAGACATAAAGAAACCAATAGTATAAGGCCTATAATGAAAGACAAAAACCATCAGGTAACTCCTTGGCTTCTCAATTAATAAATCCAATTATATTGTAGCCACATCTAGCTTTTGGTGGTTAGATGGTAGAACATATAATTGAGTTGCCTCCACAATGCGGGGTTCATACCCAAGATAGAGCCAAATAGAGAGAAGGAGAAACTAATGGGTAATAGCGATGAAGAAGCGAATGTAATATATATAAGGGATGTATGTACTGAAACTTACTGTAAGGGTCATTTTGGTTTTACATGACACATTTTATAAGTGATCTTTGTATCAATTTTTGTATAGAATGTGTCTTACCCTAAATTTGATATATGCTTTTTTGTATCTTGCCAAACAAGTCTAGAAAGACGACCCTGATAAAGGATAAATTATATATGCTGTGACAAAAAGGTTAAGCCACATCTCCAAAGATAGGGTTGAGAGATTGATTAAGGAAAGCATGTCTCTATTCTTGATTAGATGATCCAGAAATATGTGATGATTATTGCAGGGGTAAGTTGACTAAAATAAGTGAAAAAAATGTCTACCATTGTTTCTAACTTGTTGGGTCTAATACATACAGATATCATAAGACCTTATAAAGTTGCTTTGTGCAATTCTAGATATATTTTGACATTTGATGAAGATTATTCCCATTACAATTTATGTGTTTTTTGCCTAAAGTCTGAAGGTTGAGAATCAATTGGAAAATTTCATTAAGATAGTCAAATTTGACTGTAGAGAAGAGTATCGGGGCAAACATGGTGTTTCATGTAGTGCCCCCTTACCGTAGGGTATATACCGGGATGCCCGTAGGTCATTCCGATACATATCCTACGATAAGGGTGAACTACGAACAATCACTACTGTACTTCACATGGCA
>JANZLD010000007.1:3337397-3348427 GCA_026413575.1 Erythroxylum carthagenense
ATGGTTTTAAAATTTTAGTGATTTCGATATTGTGGTTTTATTATTTCGATGCCATGTGGATTTTAGTTGGTTTGCTCTGTAGTGCACCTTACCCGGAACGACCTGCGGGCGTCCCGATGTGTAACCTACGGTGAGGGGGTGCTACATATGGTCTACATCAAACCTCTCGAAAGTGGTACCTTATATTTGATGAGGTTTTGACCTCTTTTGGCTTTATGGAAAATAAAGTTTAAAAATGCTTGTATCATAAGGTCAGGAGGAGCATAATTATCTTCCTATTATTGCATGTGGATGATATATTGCTAATATTGAATAACTTGACTATATTGTATGAGGTTAAGTAACTTTTGGCCAATTATTTCAATATGAAGGACCTTTGTGAAACATTTTTTGTCCTAGGTATGCAGATTTACCAGGATAGATCTCAACACTCATTAGGTCTCTCATATAGTGCATATATTGAGTATGTGCTACAAATATTTAATATGGCTGACTGTAAACCTATTATAGCACCAATATCTAATAATAAGAGATTATCTTTGGCATAACATCCAAAGAATGAAGCAAAGAGAGAGGTTATGAGGAATGTTTCGTATTCTAGAGTGTTGGTAGCCTAATGTATGCCCAAGTGTGTACTAGGCGAGACATTTCATATCAAAATAAGGTTTAAGTTTACAGATGGTACAATGTCATAGAAGAGTGTCTTATAGACACAACTAACTTCCTCAACCATGCATGCAGAGTGCATGTTATAGGGCTACTTCACAGATGGTTTGACTCAGAAACTTAATTTCTAAGTTGTCCATGGTTGATTCAATGATTAGACCTATTCAGGTGTACTATAATAATCTTACTGTTGTGTTGTTTAATAACAACAATGTAGATATCACAAGATCTAAACATTTGGAGGTCAAATATTTGACCATAAAGGAGTTGATACGAAAAGGTCACATTAAGGTTTGGAGCATTTAGAGGCTGAGGAAATGTTAATCGATCCTTTAACTAAAGGACTTCTCCCACTTATGGTTGAAAGATAAGTATATAGTATGGGTGTTTTAAAGTCCCTAAATACTGTTAGTTAGGGGGGTCATTATGTTTGCTTCATGTATATTTGTAGATTTCTACATTTTGATATATTATGACAATATGGTGGTTAATCAACAAAGATGATGATCGTTTATACTTAATAATACATGTTATCATACATTGTCATAATACTTGTAAAGTCTTAAGATCTGTATCAATCTTAAGCATTTTAAAGGTCATTTGACATATATACAAATTAACCTTTAGCCTATGTTATTTAGACGGGTACAGTTTTAGTATGGATATCCATAAATTTTGATATGATATAGGGGATATAAGTTGTTAATCTCGTAAAGTTTCTCTAAAGCAATTTAGCATTCAGTTAGAGAAAATAAAGGTTTTCTCTTATGCAATTTAACATTTGGTGAGAAAAAACAAGTTTTCTCTAATGTTGTTTAGCATTCGGCGAGAGAAAATATGATTTTTCTAATGCAGTTTAGCATAAAGTTTAGAGAATTCGAGACCAATAAATGAAGATAATATAATTTAGATCATACAGGTATCATCTTAGTTTGCCACACTCTATTTTTCTATTCATGATAGTAAGGTATTAGATATGCATGATTGTATTAGATTTATGTCATATATGACATATGCATTTGACACTTTTCGATATCGAAAGCCTTATAGAACGAGATGATGGACTTTCATTATCTGTGGATCAAAAGTTTTGTTTTAAAACCTAGTCGACTAATGCAGTAGTGTAGTTTAACTAAGTTTTTAAATTGTTTTAAACTTGAGTCAACATTGCAATTAGGTATTGTCCAAGGAGGAGAATGTTGGACATTTTCAACATTTCCCACAAAGTTGGACAACATTCAATTGCAATTTTTGGGTAATAACTTATCAGTTAAATTATATAATTTGATCTTGATAAAGATAATAAAGTGACCTAATAAATGATCTAACTTAATGAGTCGAAGTCCATGAGGAAAATGGATCCTTATCAGTATAGACCAGACCCATATTGGGCCTATAATGGGAAGCCCGATATGGATGTTATTTAAAGAGGTTAAGGTCTCCTGTAGTTGCTCATATCATTCGTGAACTTAAAGTTACTCTAATCTATTCAGAGGTTTGTGTTTTGAGAAAACTATAGAAAGACGTTGACTGTGTCCCAGTTAGTAATTCGGTGAAGTTTTGCGAAAACTATAGACAGACGTTGACTATATCCCAGCGAGTAATTCGGTGAAGGCGGCGGAGGATTCATGCTCATTTCGGCATCAGAAAGCTCGTTTGAAGTTATGGAACCAAAATCAGGTATTTTCGATATTTTTTCTTTATTTCCTTTCACGTTTGATCTAGGATATGTAACTAAGGTCTCGTTATGTATTACAGAACTTTTATCAAACCCTACCTTATACAAATGCCTTATTGGTTGACTACTTTATCTTACGATGACTCGACTAGATATCACTTATATAGTAAATTTATTGTCATAATTTATGCCTTGCCCTCATGATACACATCGATAGGTGACATTTCAAATGGTAAGATACGTAAAATTTGCACTTAATGATGAAATCATGCTCTCAACCGGGCAAGTACTCACATTCGATACTTCATCTTTAATAAATTGGCAGGCAAGAGGACCTACAACTAATCTTACAGACGAAGTCTCTGAATATGATGAATGTATACCTATGATGTCAAAGACTGTGGATGAAGAATGGAAGAAACATACTCGTTCTGACGAAATATCTTTATATTTGTTCCTTTTCAGTGTTTCTTTATTGGTGCAACTTATCCTCAATAATTTAGTCAACATATTTGGTTTCACCAGGCAATCAGAGCACCCATATGATCTTTTACAAGAGGTGAGAGCAATTTAGATTTATGATCATTCGGCATAGGAGTCTGACTATGAGTTATTGAAGCACATGTAACTTTCCTCACAATTGTTAAGGATTGAGGCAAGGAGATCCGATTTCCCCTTATCTATTTATCATTTGTATGGAAGTCCTAAGTCAATTTATTCAACACGAGGTAGGCAAAAGCAAAGACTTCAAATTGCATAGTAAATGCAAGAGAGTAGGGCTAATCAATCATTGCTTTACGGATGACTTGCTACTCTTTTCTAAGGCTCATAGGAAATCTATTGAATTGCTCATGTCAACTCTAACTGATTTCAAAGAACTTTCAGGTCTGGAGATTAATCTTACCAGGAGCCAGTTCATTCTAGTTGTTAGTGCTAATATGATGGAAAACAATATCTCTGTAATTATAGGAATGAAGAGGAAACCTGCTCCATTGATGTATCTGGGACTTCCTATCACTACGAAAAGAATTCAATTTACTGAATGTTTTCCATTGATCGAGAATGTGGTGTAACAAGGTACTCTCTTTTGGTGGGAGGTTACAACTCATAATATCGATCCTGAACTCTATTCATATTTACTAGCCCTCCAACATTTCATTAGCTAAAGTTGTCATCAAAACCATTGAGAAGCTTTTCAAACGATTTCTCCGGGGGAACTTAAATTCGGATAGACATTTTCCCAAGGTTAAATGGTTTGAAATTTCTAAAAGGAAAGCAGAAGAGGCATTAGGACTGATTCCTATTGCCGCTTTTAATATTTCATCTCTCATTAAGAATCTGTGGAATATTCTATTAGAAAAGAAGTTTTTACGGATACGATGGTTTTATAGCTATATCCTGAAAGGAACTAGTTTTTGGACTATACCAATTAAACCTTCCTTCTCTTATCCCTTGATCCAACTCTTGAAGCTAAGACCTGTGTTGGAACCTCTGGTGAATTGTAGGGTGGTTAATGGAGAAAAGACAAACTTATGGTTTGATAATTGGGCTGGTAAGGGCCCTCTAATTAGTTATCCTCAAGCTCTTCAGATATGGAGTGGATTTCTTATTAATACAAAGGTTAACTCTATCTTTTTAAGGGGACAATGGAACATTCCAGCTGAGTTACAGTATCTTACTCGTAATTATCAACCTAATCTAAAGAAGGAGGATGTATTCCAATGTCTCAAAATGCTTTTGAACACCTTCAACATTGCAAGATTCAGAAAGTGGTAGAATCAGAATAACCTTAGACAGATTTGGTCTCCAATCATCTGACATAAAACTCTCAGGCCTAGTCACTCAATCCTTTTTTGGCTTACTATACTAAACAAGTTAAGCACAATGGATAGAATACATTTCATTAATTCTATTCCTAGTTGTGTACTATATAAGATGGAGGAGGAATCTAGGGATCATTTATTCTTTCTCTATCCCTATTCCAAGTATATATGGGAGAAGATACAAAGATTATATCTTATATCAAATGGAGGTTCAATGTTCACGGAAGCATTGGAATGGCTTCTGAAGCTGAATATGAGTTTTACGCACAATGTACACATCTATATCATTTCTTTCTCCTTCTCCATCAAGGATATATGGCAAGAGATGAACCTCAGAAGATTCCAAAACAAACCAAGAACAAGAAAGGAAGTTCTCAACGCATTAACAATAGAAACAGTAAATCCTAGACTAGCATCCTCATAGAGAATTAGTTAATATTACTCATAAAGGGCCTTAGTTCATGAAAATTGAAAACTGGAATGAAAATACCTGGTATGTCGATTTCTTCCCCTTCTAAGCCAACTGTTGTTCCTGAAAGCTACAAGCAGATCTCCAACCCAAGACAACGAGGATGACATTTAGGTGAACTAATCTGAAATTGATCCTCTTTCAGACTTGGTATTATTTCTATTAAGAGTTATAAAGATGACATAGTATGTGACATAGTATGTACATAGGCTTGACATATCCTATTAGGAAGCCTATACAATATGATAAAAATATTTTTACTTATTGTTTTGAAGGAAAATAAGCTAATTACTCTTATACCTTTACATCTCAAGCATGTCTATAACAACTAATTGAAATTGAAAAGAGTAGATGAAGCAAAAAAGTGTGAGAGATGTAAAAAAGAGAGTGAGATTGATCTAATAAAAGAAAAAGAGTTAGTAGAGGAAAAAAGAGTTAGTTATTACACAAAAATTCATACTTAATATACTAACCAACCTATAATTATACCTTTGTACAATGAAACTTCTTTCTAATTTTGATATAGGTGATAACTATAGGTTAAATCATTTTGAAGAAAGAGGAAATGATGTAAACATGACTAGTCAAATAGGGACCATTGAATATAAGTTTAGATCCATTATAAAATATAAAATTAAATAAGATTTAAAAGAAAAAAATTCATATTGTTTGAACACGACCTTGAAGAAGGTCATTTTGTAACCCTTATATCTCTCCAAAATAAAGTGATGAAAAATATAACTTGATGAACGATAATGTACTAGCTTGTGTAACTTTCAAGGAAAAAATTATGCTAACACAACCTCGAGCACAATCATGTCTTAGATCGTGTGTATAGGTGCTAGAGTTTCAATTAAAAATATAACCTTAAATATGATTATACTGTAGGTTGTACCATTCGTTGAAACCCTAACTTTTTCCCTATTATTTAAGAAATACTTTTACATAATATGAGAGAATTTCGAACATCTTTGTTTATTAAAACTAATGAATGCTTCTTTTTTATTTTTCATAAAATTTCAAACTTATCAAGGAATTCTTTCTTTGTGATATTCAAATAGTTAATAAATTTAGTTTTTAATTTTTTATAATAAAAACAGTCAATTATTTTTATATATCTTATGTAGTTTTCTAGGTGCGGTACAAACTTATTTATGGGTTTGCATCACTATTATGAAACTTGCCTTTAATTAGTTTCTTACAATTACTAGTATAAAACTAAATTAAAAAATTCGTAGCTTTAATCAATATCTCATTACTCAAGTAATTAGTTGACATCTTAGTAACCTATCCAGAGGCGGATTCAGAAATTTTTTTGAGTGAGGTAAAATTTTATTTTTAATGGGGGCAAATTTTTAATAAGAATAAAATTTTATTTTTTTTATAGGAGCAAAATTTAAAATAATAATTTTTTTATAAAGGATTTGTTGGAGGCAATGGGGGCAAGCCACTTGCCCTCTTTGTAGATCCGCCCCTGAACGTATCAATACAATTCCAATAATAGTTATCGAATCTTAATACTCTAAGTCCTTTTGTTATACAATAATTGCCATGTTTCATCGTACAACAAATTGATACTTCATTGCATATATTCTCTAACATAATATCTACTCAATGGATTTTTTTACTTATTTTTATTTTCTTATTTGATTAATGCTTTGCTTCAAGGTGGGTGAAACAAATGAGTAGGCCAAATCAGTAGTCCTTTATTCTACGTATATCCGTGTGTCCTTGTACTTACCATGAATTATATACAATAAAATTTTTAATGATCCCTAACAGAAAGATCCATTCTAAAAAAATCCCATTGAAAAGGAATTTTATAACAATTTTAATTTTAGAAGAATTTTTAAAATGCATTATATCATAAAGGAAGTTCATGTTATTAACCTTACATATATTACGCTTACAGAGCAACTTTACATACCCTATTCAAAATCCCTTAAAAGCTTAGAAGACAATAGCTTCTATAGTCTATGAATTTTTAAAGATAAGAATAATGATTAAGGATAAATCAATATTAGCCCTATAGGGGTGGTCGAGTTAGCAGAGTGGAGGGGCATGGGGCTAAAGAGTTCTGTGTTCGATTCCTCCTACTTACGCTCTCTCGATTGAACTTGTCGTATAAGGCTTGTCTATTGCAGAATACCCAGTTGATATGATTTCCAAGCTAATATCTCAATCTGGAGATTTATCTAGTGCGCATCCAAATGATAATGGCTGCGGATTTCTCCGTTTTAAAAAAATCAATAGTAAAATAAATTGAAAGCAAGAGGTTTCTTTGGGATTTATATGTCTACAACCACATTATATGTAATATTTGTGATTAGGTGACTATGAGGAGATGTAAATTACATATGATATGATGGCATACGTAAATGTCATGAAAATCTAATGATAATTTGTAGTGACACATTTAGCACTTTCTTAATAAAAAATAAATGATTAATAATTGTGTCATTAAATATTACCATATACAAAAATTTGTGATAAAAGAACTCACTTTAAAAAGCTAACGTAGAGTACAACTATGCATACCACCATCCTTATTTCTTTATTTATTTGACTATTTTTATTACATTTATACATAAACATATATACACAAAGAGAAACAGAAATAAGGAAACTCGATCGATTGATTTCACATTAAGAAAATTAAATTATAATAACATTTGAAAATTTAACAATATTGAATTCTTTAAAAATATTTTGAATATCAATTTAAAATAATTTATTTAACAGTTCAAAACTTAGTTGAAATATATTTTACATTATTTTGAAAAATAAAATTTAAATTGAATTTATTTGTTCTAGATTTTGAATTCACCCTTAGAAAATTCTTGCGATAAATTGTATTTAAGATGTTATTTTCTAATTTATACCATGTTATAAATTTTTTTTGAATAATCACATAATTTTATAAGGAAATTAATTAAATTATATAAATTGATCTGATTTTAGGAAAAGTTTCACAATGAATTTTTATTTTAAAAAGCATACTATAGATTTACAAGTAAAGTTTAAAATTTTTAGTTATTCTAAATGTATTATGAGATAAATAGTGTTTGATATAGATGCTAATGATTACGTTGTTAATTTTTGTTTTTAGTTGTGATTATTAAAAAATAAATAAATCACTATATCAAGTTTCTTTAGGGGTTTTTGTGTTTCTTATTTAACAAAAGGAAAGCCACAATATAGTTTCCATAATTATAAAAAAATTATTTTTTATTTTCATTAATTGTGGCAACTAGTTGATATATATATAAAAAAAGAGCTTCTCATGACTCTCTAATTGTTTTCATAATTTCAGCTGCCTTCCTCTCTAATTATTTTCATATCTCTTCTATTTATTAGTTATTTTTAAATATCCTTTTTTCCTTATTATTAGATTGTCTAATTATATTTTTTGGTATTTTCACTTTTTCGTGATTTATAGATATATAGATATGGTTGGTTCTACAAACTTTGATTCTTTAGCTAATAAGTTTTTCACTTTTTATGGGGGGTTCCAACTAAAGTCCTTCAATCAATAGACAATGGCCTAAATATATTCTAATTTTGTTTATCTTATTTTAAAGATTGAGATTAGCTTATATGCAACATCTAATATATCTATATATAAGAAATTATGATTATGTTCTTAATAAAAAAAATATGTTCTTAAGAAAAAATGTTAAAGGTTTCTAGTTCTTGTTGTTTCATCATTTGTGAACCTTATAAAAGTATAAGTAGTGCTTTCCCAAGATGTTATGGTCTATTCTCATTTTCTTTTTCAAATTTGGTTAAGATAATTCTTAAAGAATTCAATAAAGAATATAACGATATTTAGTTGAAGAAGAAGTATAATAGATTTGGTGCTAGATTAGAGAATTTCAAGAATTTACTTAAGAAATTTAGAATTGGTTACAAGTCCTTCACCAATGAGGTTAATATTATGTATCAATATTGGGACAACCTATTTAAAATATAACTTAAAATATATTATGCTTATTGATATATAATAATAAAATATTTCTAATATACACTTTATATCATTATAGGTGCATAAAATGCCTCATATATTTGAAAGAAAAAGATTAAGGAATATCCATATTTGAGTTATATTTTTTAGAAATATTATTATATTTGTGTTCCATGTGCTTCGACTAAATAAGCCTCAATCAGTTAGTGAAGATGAGTATAGAAATTAGTTTTATGAAGTTTCTTCATTTAATAACAAACAAGATCAAGTATTATCTCCAACAACAAGTAAAGTTACAAGTTCATCTTCTAAGAAAATAAATATCCTAAAGAAAGGAGAAAAGGACTTGCTCTAACATTTTAGAAAAATTATTGGCTACAATTGGTAAATAATGATGAGAAAAATGATTTAGTTGAGTAAAATGATGGTATCATCATCTCCTAACATAATATAGTTGAAGCTTTTGTCAATTAATCAAGAGCTTAATAAAATAACTGAATATTTAAAGTTCTTACTTGATTTGAGTGTAAAGGGTATCCAATATGGAAAAGTAGTAAAAGCTTTACATGATTCTTTACTTTATATAGAGATTCTTATAGATATATTAGATGCAAGGAAGATGAATTGAATTATGAGGGCATGTGGTTGGTAAATAAGGAGCTGCAACTTTCTGTCATGGCTACCATTTGATTGTCATTGCAAGTCCACTTACTTGATAATATGTCCTTGAGAAACTTTACGTACATGGGTATGCTTTTCGAAGCTTTCGCAAAGGGTGAGATAATTTGCATTTTTTTTAGCTTTTCCACAAACTTTGCAAAGTTTTGCATGGAATGTTATTTTTAGTAGGTATGGCAGAGGAGTAACATAAGGAGGGTCTTTATGCTTTTCTTCATCCCTTTTCTTCTTCTTTTAGTCCTCTACAAGGTAGGGTTTAACTTGTTCTTCTTCACCTTCTTCTAGCTCTTTCCCACTCCTAAGTGTGATAGTTTTAAATTGCTCTCTTGGATTTATTTTCATATTGCTCAAAAAGCTTCCCACACCTTACTATAGAATTTATTGGCAAGCTGGCTTAGTTGAACTTTCAGATTGTGAATAGAAGAAGTGTGGTTCTTAGCTACTTCTTCGAACTTCCCTTCTAGCCTCTTCTGGGCCTCATACATGCTTCTGATCTTGTCCATCATCCTAGTGGGCCTTGAATTCTAATTTGATTCCTTGCATTGTTAGAATAAAAGAAATTTAGGTGGTTCTACCACCCAGTATTGTACATGTTCCAATAAGGATCATTATCTCCCCAACCAACTTATGCTCCCATGAAGTTGAATTGCTAGACGTTGTTGTTTTCCATTTAGAAGCAATCATCTGTGATATGGATCTCTTATCTACATAGCTTACAACTATGCTAAATTGCTTTGAGTAGAGAGATAGAGGTGGCTATCAGGTTATTTAATTACTTGGTGAGGTTGTCAATTTTATCTTGTAATGCTATCACTGAATCTACTGTAGTCATTCCTTCTAGATCCTAAAAGGTTGACTACTGTCTACTTCATTCCGATGTCCAAAGATAACTGTTGACTGCCATCTCTATAAACAAATCATGTGATTCTAGCAATGGTGTTCGTATAATTCCTTGATGATAGGTGTTGAACCCTGACCTTACAAAGTCCATAAGGGTCTTTTTGTTCTTTTTTATTTATTTACTCCACCATCGTTCTTTCTATCTCTTCTTGGTGTTTAACTCATCGAATTCCTCATGCTTGCCTTGTGATGTCTTGATTGATGTGTCTTTTATTTTGCATCCAAACTTCTTCTTTTTAATTATTTTATTTCTTGGGATTAGGTATCTCAATCATAGAAGAAAGGGTAAAAGTTCCTTAAATAAAAGGATCTAAAATAGTTAGAAAGCAAAATTCCATAGTAATGGCATCAGAAACTTGTTAACCAAGTTTTATATTTAATAAAACTCTAAATACTAGCTACTATATAGATTGTAACTTGTAGTATCAAAAGGTATCAATCCTACAAGGAACTAGCTAAAACTAGTTGAACCTAACTTTTTCTAAGGTAATAAAGTATGATATAAGTGAAAATAATATAAAAATTAAAGCAATTAAATAACATCAAGCAAATCAGAAATAATAAGTGAGTTGCTAAATTAATTTAAGGTTAATCAAAGATGAATGCATAGGATTTATTCTTTCCTTATTTTCTTCCCTTAACTCTAATTGATCCAATTATGTGTTGATCCTCAATTTCCTAAGGGATTGATTACCTCTATCAAGACCTAACCAATTAATCCTAAATGAATTTAAAAAATCTAGATTTTGCAACCTCTCGATTCATAAAACTTTTTTTATGTGTTGATCCTCAATTTCCTAAGGGATTGATTACCTCTATCAAGACCTAACCAATTAATCCTAAATGAATTTA
>JANZLD010000007.1:3353036-3363205 GCA_026413575.1 Erythroxylum carthagenense
TGAAAAATGGTTTTTGCTTATTGTTCGTTTTATAAACATATTATCCACGAGCTTTGTGCTCACCCCCCTTTCATCCCTATCTCCAGGTTTCGCGCAGGAGATCGGATGAAAGACGGTCAAGACATTAGTTAGATGTTTGCATGTGTCTGTATTTTGAGTACTTTGGATTATAGATTTTGGTTATGTATATGGCTTAAATTGCCTTTATTATATTACAAGCATTTCTTTTCGGAATGTAAATTTGAGTATGATGTAATTAGTTTCTGAAATTGTAAAATTCAAGAAAGTTTGGGATGTGTTTAGATTGGATTAACAAATTGTATATTTCATATGAGTATGCATTGTTATGAGAATGTATGTGAATGAGATTGGGATATTGTTTGAGATATGACTGTTGATTGAGCTATGGATTAGAGGAATTATGAAATTGGGTATGGTTTTGATATATGTTATGTAAGTGGATAAATGGAGAGTATAGTTTAGAAATAGGTTTGCGTTTGTTTATGCTGAGATCCCGGACGGAGGGTTCGGTGGATTTTAATGATTGCATGATTGTTTGGGAATTTTAGAAGTGTTTATTTACCATTTGCAGGTTTTGGGTTTCTACAAACGCAGCCGTTATGCTGCCGAAATTTTGGTATAAATAATATGAATATATGGGATTTGTATGGAATTGATAAATTCCAAATTGAAAAAGAGTATTGCTTTGTATGAGATTGAGTAAAATGGAAAAGAGAGAAAACAAATTATACCGATTTTCGTATTGGATTAGTTTTAGGTTTCCAATGCGACTCCTTTCTAATGTGTATGTCTTCGGATGTCGGATATGTTTCAGTTCAAATTGATCCGTTTGTTTGCTTTGCTTTCGATTCGTATACGATTTGCTTCGATTCGTTTGCTTTCCCTTTTCACTTTTATCCGATCTTCGCTTTTGTTTTTGTCCGTTTATTTGTACCATTTGGTTTTGAGATCCGTTATGTCATTCGATTCGATTCCGTTTTCATTTTTGCTTCTGCATGTTGTTATTCAATTATTGGTATGATTTCGTCCCGCCACTTTGTTATTATCCAATTCACCTTCGGATTCGATTTATCCGATTTAAATTCGCTTTGGTTTCGGCCACTTTCGTTTCGTCTTCCGGTTGGGATCCAGTTCCGAGATCGGGTCCCAACAATTATAGGGTCTCAAGATAAAGAACTTGGGATTACCAATAACTACACAAAAATTAAGTTATAGATATTGCTTACATTTGTTGGATAAATTCAAAGGAGGACCAATCACTGGTGCAATAGATCCCTTTCATATGCTAGAAGGATTTAACTAGGAAACTCCATTTTAACTCGTTTCATATATACTGATCTTCACACATATTCCTCTCCAAAGGTCTATTTAGGGAAATTAAAAGGATGCTTAGGAGTTTCCTATGTTTAAGCAAGCTCATTAAGAAATCTTTTTGCAGGGTTAAGTGGATAGAAGTTTGTTATTGAAAAGAAGTAGAAGTAGAAATTATAGTTACATCTCTAACTAACAAGGTGCTAATGGTAAAGAGATTATGGAGAATTCTCGCTAACAAGTAGGCAGTAGAGGTGAAGTGGATCCACAACTACTTCCTAAAGGGTAAAAGCTTACAGGAAATGTGTACCAAAACCACCACATTTTGGATCATAACTCAATTGTTAAAGTTAGGGGGACCCCTTTCTCAAAACAATGTTTGACAAATTGGAAATGGAAAATTGTCTTCATCCTAGTTTAATAATTAGAGCAAATTTGGCCCCCGCAAAAAGTCTAACTTACTTCTGAGACATGTGTTCCCTAAAAACTCCAATGAATGTGCAATAGTAAATGAGAATAATTGGCAGTGGACTCATCTTTAATTCTAAATTGTATTCTTGACTATACTCCTAGAGAAAGTAAGGAGGACTTTTATATTTGGATCAAGCATCCATCAAGGAATAATCTAGTGCAAATAAAACCCTATTAAAATCTCCCTCCTTGTGTGACTTATCAATAAGAAGAAGCTAAGAATATTAGACATAATGAGTTTCCTAAATATTTCTTCAATATTTAGCCTTTATAGAACCATGTATGAGTCTTTGTCACACCTGTTGTAACATCCTGTTACCCATGTTAAGGTTAAAATAGTAAATATGAGAGATTATTGAAAAATTAGGAAACACATCTCATGCTCATGCACATACACATGAATATTGAATCTTTGCATATAAAATAATTGTACATGCATTCATTGATAATTTCCAGGTATAATTGTTTATAAATGTGAGTATATTGAGAAAAGTGGTTTTATATGTTGAAAATTGATTTGGGGAGTGTATAATTTGATTTAGAAATTTTGAAATGTTTGGAGAAATTTCTAAAAATTGTTGGGCATTTTTGAACTAGGAAAATTACCAAGTGGCAAAACAATTGTTAAATGGTAGTAAAAATTACTGTCCAGTGGCAATGAAAATTTTGATAAATGACTTTAGGAATTATTTACAAGTGCCATTAAAAATTGGGAAACAATTGGATTAGAAATTGAAATTAATGGGACTAGTTAAATGAAAGAACCAATCAAATGTTTTAGAAATTGGACATGTGGCAAATGACAAACATCACTTGCCAAACAATGCCTTAAGCCCACTACTCTTTTAATTAAAAGCCTCCCCCCTTTTTGGTTTTGTCATTCATAATGCTCTCTTTCATAAAGAGCTATTGGAGTTATTTTTGCTCTCTCCATTTTCGTGGCTACTTCTTCTCTTATTCTCCTTCATGATTATGGACTCACCCAATCCTCCATCAAGTTACATCTTTGCTTCCATCTTTCAATTGCTACTTCCATCATGTGATGCTTAGGAGCTAGGGCTAAGTGTTGCTTTTGAAAAATTGAAGCTAAACCAAGTTATGCTTTAAATGTTATGGGTATTGTTAAATGAAACTAGAATGATGAGGAATGTGGGATTGATGACTTGATTTTGTGAGTTGAATGTGTATGACGTGGATGGTGAAAAATCTATGTAAATTTCTTGTTTTTGTAATTGTGAATGATCATTAATGACCTATGATTTGTTATAGAGATGTTTTGAAAGTTGGATGATCCATATAATGGTGTTAGGATGAGTGTAGAAAATCAATTATGAATGGGAAAATGTGCATGTTCTGTTTTTAGATAATGATAAAATATAGATCATGAACTGATTTGTAAATGTTTTGGATTTGAAATCGAATTGAAAATGAAGAGTGTTGAGGTGGAAAAAGTGATCTTGGTATGAGTTGTGTTAGGGTAAGATTTGGAAACAAAATTTGGTAGTTGAGCTGGAAAATGTTGCAGCAACATGACCTATAAGCATACTTTTATGTTTCGGACATAACTTGCTCTGTAGTTGTTCAATTGAGATGATTCTTAGTTTGGATTAAACTAGAGACATATGGCTACATTTCTTATGAAGATAATTAATTTAAATTCTATCTTTAAGAGTATCAAATTTTGACATGAAATTAGGAACTGGGTGTAGTAAAATTTGTGGATGAATGTTTTTGTTGTGTTATGTTTTGAGTGTATAATAATGTGTTATTCTTTGGGTGTTTATGATCAAGTGGGGAATATGAAATTTGTATGGATGATGTTGAGTTTAAATTGGGGATATTTAAAGGAGTTATCCACTCACTTGAGATGATGAATCAATGAGTTGAGAATTGAGTGTGAATGAAATCTAATCAGTATTTGAATGGTTATAGAATGATAATTGAGTTAAAAGAGGTGAATTTGGGAAGATTATGAGTGGAACTGAGGTTATATTGGGTGTAGGATCCATTGGAGGGGATTTGGAGAAGAAGAATTGAGTAAACCCAAAGGTTACACAGTCAGACCGTGTAAATTCACACTGCTCGTGTGTTTTTATGCAAAAACACAATCAGATATGAAAGAAACACGGGCTGCCCATGTGATTTCACACGGCTATGTGTTTTGAAAAAATCTCATTTCAAAGTCTTCACGAAATTGTAGATCTAGAAGTCCTCTTCGAAACCATCTAAATATGACATTAATCTGAGATCTACAGCAAAAGTTATGGCATTTTTCCTAAGAGATGTTTGTTTATGAATGATTGACTTATCAATGTTGTACAATGAGATGTTTAGGCTTGTTAGTGATATTAAATGAGCCCAATTGAAGTAGGATTGAATTATTAACATAAGGAGAGTGTTCTAAGTGTTAAGGAATGATTCAAAGATCTTGATAATGGGTTATGAGACTTGTATTAAGGATATATACCAGGGAATGTCATTGAACATGCATTGTACATATTTAATACACACATGTGTGCATTAATAGACATTTATACAATTGTGCAAAATTGTGATATGTGTATGCTTTGCATGATATAGAGGAACTTGTAGAGCATCATCATCCAGATGTATCCAGACCTTGGAAGCAAATGCTAATCTAGAGCATACTATGAGTCGACCTAGATGGTCTCATTTTATTGTTTGTTCTGTTTTGAATTTTGTATTGACTGACTATTGAATGATCATATGAATATGATTGATTGTATTGGTTTCCAGGCAAAAGATCCGATGATTGTGAGGTATGAATAAAATATTGCAGTGCTCCTTATATGTGAATTTGATGAAATACATGATACATGACTTGATTGTTAAATGTCGGACCTAGTTCCGAAGAAAAATGTGAATATGCATGATAATGAAAAAATGATACTAAATATAAATGTTGAATGCCGGACTTAGATCCGATAAAATCTGTAAACTAAAAGAAAGTGACTGATTGAGTATATGTGATTGATGCATTCTATTACATGAATGCATGAAAGATAAAGGCATATGTGACTAGATTAGCCACCGAAAAAAGAGCTTAAAGCTCAAAATGTGAAAAAAGAGCCTCGAGCACAGAAAGTGATTAAGAGCCAAAGGCTCACTATGTAAAATGAGTCTGGTATTTCCAACAAATACGGGATAGTTATTAATGAGCTCAGTATCCATAATAGATACGGGATAGCTATTAATGAGCTCGGTATCTACAATGGATATGAGACAGTTATGGGCACTCAGTCACAACAAAGTAATAAATGAAAGTGAGTCTCACATGCATTGCATATAAAATTGATATGTATGTTTCAAATGAACAAAATGAACTATGTGACTATTTTGAATGTGAATTGTGAAATAAGTTATCAAAATGATATGCGATGCTATTTGATTATGGTTGAAATGATGTGAATTAAGTGATTGCATTATTTGTATGTATTTTGTGATTGAGTGAGCCATTGAAGATGGTTACTTATAGAGTTCGAAAAACTCACTCAAAATTTGCAATTATTTTTCAGGCTCTGAAGAGTACCCTGTTAGGCAAACGAGAGTATACCTATTGCATTCAAATAAGAGGTAGAGGTCGGGATCAATTTACGTTTACATTGTATTTTTTATTTTTGTACCAAATTATGTCTTCAACAATTATTGTATCTTGTGTATTTGAATATAATGGTTGTGTATAACTTTCCAATTGGAAATGTTTTGCGAAAAAGATTGATCAAAGTGTAATAAATAATTGTGATTTCGAGTTTTATAAAATAAAAGTATGGGCCTAAATGGCTATTGAAATTCTGATGATTATATTGCTGCGATTGAAAATGTTTCTGAATAAAAGTGGACCCGAATTTTTTATTTCTGATTTTCACGTATGCGTGTGAAACAAAAAAATATTTTTGTACCAAGTATCTTAATGAGTATGTTAGCACGCCATCCTCGTAGGGCACGGATTTAGATATAGTTCAAGATGTCGAGTACGTATCTTGTGAAAGTGGGGTGCTACACCTGTTTTGTGAGTTCTTGACATTCATATGGAACTAAATCCAATTTATTTACAAGGCTAAGGAGAAGAGTCTCCCTTACTAGGAGATCTTAATGATAATGAATCAAGGAAAAGTCTCATCAATAATGATAAAACACTTCTAATTACAGTCCTTGGTAGTCTATGTACATTATATTGGAAGAGAGAAATGCCAGGCTCTTGTAAGGATATAAATGAACGGAGTAAGTGTTAAATATTCTTATTTATGAGATTAAGGAACAAACGATGGCAAACCAACCACACACAACTTGTTGACTTGAACTTGTCATATCTTGGAACTTATGAAAGCTTATAAGTTTACATCCTTCATATCAACACTATAAGGGGGAATTATACCCATTTTATATCACTATTCTGTAGCTAAAAGTGAGGTATCAACTTGAAGGGGGTGGAGTATCTATCTTGAACACAAAATCAGCTCTTGAACATATTTTTCCAACATTTTATTACATTGCAACTAGCTGGGAAATATGATCCAATGCATAGAACTAGCTTTTCAATAAATTAGGGAGTTAATTCCAATTGGTTGGGGAGTTAATTCTAATTAATGTAACGATCACTTGAATGGCTTAGCTGTTTCTTTTTGAAATATATTATTTAATTTTCAATATATATATATATATATATATATTAATGTCATCTTTATAAGAAACATGATCTTTGGAATTGGCAAAATTTGAGCCTTGATAAATCCTACTTGCAACAGCCAAATTTCATTGCAAATCTACTATCAAATAAGAGAATGGGATCTAAGGGATTTCCTTCCATACTTAATATTGATGAGAAGCTACTTAAACGACCAATTGTTAAAAGAAGTTACGAGCTCTAATGAGTGCAAGGATTTCAACAGAGGGAAAACAACGACAGGGTGGATTTAATTTCCATATAGGAGATCTAATAAATTAAAGTTTTTTTAGAAGAGTTCTTGGTTAGTTGGTATGGAAAGAAATGAATGCATAAGGAATGAAAAAAGATAATTGGTAATATATGATTGGATGAACAATGTTTTTATATCTCCTTCTCAGACAATGTTTCATACTTCCAACATAGTCAGGAATAGACGCCTCATTATAATTTTTATTATCATTCTTCAAAGTGAACCAAGCACTGAAGTAAATCACACATTAGTATAGACTTAGCATTATACAAAACGTACAAGAAGGGGGGGTTGAATTGTGTATCCGTTTTGAATACAATCCCCTTTTTAAACAAACTTCTTTTAGAAAAAACTTACTTTTTCAAACGATTGGAAAACAGTATTATGAAGTATTGCAATCTGCTTCTAAGTAATTGTATCAACAATAGAAATTAAAAGTTGAGAGTTGAGAGTAAGAATTGACACAACAGTTTTATACTGGTTCACCCCAAACCATGGGCTACGTCTAGTACTCAGAATCCTTTATGAGATTTCACTATAATTCTTAAAAATACAATTATTCTTTTCACCGAGCCTCTTCAGGTCTCTTACAACAAGTATTCTTTTCTGACTTAGCCTCTTCAAGCTATTGGCTTTTCTTCCTTCTACTGAAAGATGCTTCGAGCTTTGTTACAGACAATAGTAGCTCTAAGTTTAGTACAATCACTAACTTTTTTAAAATCACTAACTTTTTCAGTCTTCTACTCTGACTCGTATTTATAGCCTTCGTCTTCAACTGCTTCTTTCTTCTTGTTTCTTGATCTTTAAAGAAATGGTTATTCAGTTGAGTTCTATAACTTACTCAACTGATTAATCATCTGACGTGGTATCGGGTCTTCATCTTCGATTCTTCCGTCTCATTTTCTTCTGTCTCATTTTTGCCTTCGCTTCGTCTCATTTTGCTTTCCGCTTCCGTCTCATTTCTATCGTCTCATTTTCAGCTTTCGCTTCCGTCTCATTTTTCTTTCTATCTCATTTTCAGCTTTGCTTCCGTCTCATTTCTTCTGTCTCATTTTCAGCTTTGCTTCATCTCATTTCTATCGTCTCATTTTGCTTTCCGCTTCCATCTCATTTCTATCATCTCATTTTGTTTCGTCTCATTTTTAGCTTCGCTTTAGTCTCATTTCTATCGTCTCATTTTCATCCGTCTCATTTTGAGCTTCGCTTTCATCTCATTTCTATCGTCTTATTTTCTTTTGTCTCTTTTTATATCTACATTATTATTTGGTCTTCACCAAAACTATTAATCGTAAAGTCATTTTGGCTTAACAATCTCCCCCCTTTTTATGATAACAAATAATCATAAAATACAAAAAATTGTAGCCAAAATTGCCAAAATCTTTAGCCAAAATTGTGTCCAAAATCTTCTTCTTCTGTTCTTTTCTTCTCTTCTTGTTCTCCCCTTATCTTTTTCATTTCTTTCTCTTTTACTCCTTTCTCCCCCGATTTGTTATTGATCAAAAAGATCATGTCTGCAGATGCTTCATAACTTTAGAAAACATTTCTCTCATTTCAGTGCGGATTGACTTGATATCTTTTCGAATATACTCTACTTCTTTATGCAAGTCACCTATAGAAGTACACAGATTATCAACTTTATCTTCAATATCTTCATCATGCTTCTGTTGTACTACTTCAAGACCAATGGTCGTAGTATATGCATCTGAAGATATGACACCTGGTTTAGTTATTGTAAGGGTAGGAGGTTTGACAAATAAGTTCGGTTCCAGGAGATCAAGATCATCAGGACTGGTTAGTCGTGGAACTTGTCTTCCAAATAGGTGTAGAACATCTCTAATTGAAGACACAGTTTGCAAGGGTCTAATGTGCATAATGTGATGCACAAGTGACTCTAATGAATAGCTCTGGTCTCCAATCCTAATGGATGTGTACTGCCCTTCTGTAAGCCTTCCAACTACCTGAAAAGAGTCTTTAGTAGTTTGCTAACCACAATTGCTTCCTAAAGCTTTCGAAATGTAGTGGGAAATATAGGTTCCTTTCTACTGGACTACATAGCATGCTTCATCAATGTTTCTCACTTCAGCTTCGATCTGTTCTTCTATCAGAACACTTGTTATCCCTTCAAGATACAATTTCTTCTTCCCTTTTTCCTTATTACGAGCAATGAAAGGTCTTGGTTGAATGTCAGGCACAACCTTGATCACAGATCTCTTTGTGATTGGTAAAATAGTGTACTTCTGCCTTGTCATCTATGTGAGATATGGTTTGGTTCCTTCATCCCTCAGAAAACCATACATACTTTTCTCGTCATCACTCAACAAATGCATTGTACTACTATTTTCTAAGATTGGTTGTAATTGTGCCTTGACTGACCTTTTTGGGGTTTCTCTAATGATTATAGAGTTGCTACTCCTAACAGGTTGGCTTTCTTCAATAATCTTGACTCTTAAGTCTTCTTTTCGTAACGGTTGAGAGGTATTGACCTGTGTTGGACTGCGTTCAACTAGCTTCTTCGATTTTTGAACAGCAATAGGAGTGCTCTTTTTCTTATTGATTTTTTGCTTTTTATTTTCGTCAATCAGTCTAAAAGTCTGCTAAGATTGAGGTTTCTCTTTTTCAAACTCCAATTTTCTCTTAATCTCAGTCTCTTTAGCCAATTTTGCTGAACTTTCTTTCAAAATTGCAACTAAAGACCTGGTTGCCTGAGGTGTTTTCTTTTCAAAGTCTCCACCGTGAGTCAACTCTTTCCCTTTCTTTTCTTCTTGTTGACGCAGGGTTCGAACTCTAGGTGACCTTTTTGCTTACTTCGGTCTCTCCGAAAGGAGTATTTCCCCTTTTCTTTTCAAGGTCACTTTCTCCTCATATTGCACCTCGCTTCCCTCTTTATGAGAAATCACCTTTCCCTTTATTGATTTATCTGACGAATTCTTTTCCCTTTCTACAAGCATTCTCTCAATGGATTGAAATTTTGACTTTCTTGAGGGAGATTCTCTTACCTTAACAATTGCACGCTTCCCCTTAATCCATGCTTTCGTCTTAGAACTTGCTTCTTCTTTCTCCAGATTCTTCAAGCCCATTCTGTCAATTATTGCAGAATTGATGACGCTTTTGATATTCAGCTTCATCTTGTTTCCTCTCTCCAGAAGGACTCCAGAGTCTCTGAATATTCTTGTTAGCATCATTCCATATGGTAGAGCGATCAAGTCTTTCTTAGTCTTTTCCATATAATGGAAAATAAGGAATGGTAGATTTATAGGCTGGAAATTGAGTAGATGAAATAAGCATTGTTCATCTAGCGTTGTTACTAAATGCCTTGATCCTATTCTTGGTAGAATACAATGGAAAAGAAGTAAGTGTAGAACCCTAGCCTTTGGAACAAGACTTGAAGCCTTCTTCTCCTTTAGATCATCGCTTCCATATAATTGCCGA
>JANZLD010000007.1:3400478-3414174 GCA_026413575.1 Erythroxylum carthagenense
CTATAACTTTTAACGACCATTTTCTTACTTTTAGCAACCATTAATAATAGTTGCTGAAACTAATTTTTCTTGTAGTGGTATGTAACCTGTGGATTTAAAGCTCTTTAAGTCTAGTTTCAGGTAGTGAACGTTTCAAGTCATTTGGACTTCTTTATAAAAAATTGTGGTTGTGTTTAGGGAAAGATGGTCAAAATTAATTATGTTTTTTATAATTGTGTTTTTTTAATTTATTCTACGAATTTCTAGAGTTTTCATCTAATATTTAGGCTTATAAAAAGAGTTATAATCAGTTGGTGTAAAATAATCAAAAGAGTTAATAATTAAAAAAATTTGCTTGTTATTTTTCTCCTCTTTACCTCAAAAAGTGTTGAATACACCATTAGACTCTTTAACAAATTCCATCCCAGAATTCTTGACAGAGACTTCAGCTTGTCCAGGGCCAAACTTAGACGTGTCAAGGGCTTTCAGTATTGGAAAGACTAATCAGATATGTGCAGAAACCAGACGGAGTGAGCCTCTGGACGGAGCGATGCTGCAAGGGAGAGGAGAAGGAAGATAACTAAGAAGACACAAAGAGCTCGAGAAGCTGATTCCTGGAGGAAATAAGATGAACACTGCTGAAATGCTCCAGGCTGCTTCCATGTACGTAAAATTCTTGCAAGCTCAAGTCAACATTCTAGAGGTCACGGAGTCATTGCAGGTGGTTATTTCTCTATTTGCAGTACTTCTGGCAGCTAGTTCCTTTTGTTTTAGTTTTGCAGCATTACAATTGATATTCAGAACCTAAAAACGAAGTCCAGCTATTTGCGTCTCCAGCAATATAAGAAATGTTGTATTCATTGGAGAAATGTTTGATTCCTATAGAGTTTGTTCAAACCGTGACGACTGTTAATTCATGAGATCAAATCAAATTCCTTAGTCAAGGAGGAGATCGATCAGTTACCGAATACCATTAATAATCACTAAAGTTCCTTCAATTAAAGAAGCTTATTTCTTTTTCATGTATTCATTTTTCAAAGTACTTTTTGACATTTAACTTTTCATCTCAACTTCTTATCCAGGGATGTAAAAGACAGACATAGTTATAGTTTCTGGGTGTCATTTTCTTCAATCTGATCGCTTTCATGCTTAATTTTTATCTACAAGAGGCACATTTACTTTCTTTTGCTTTCATATGTGCTGTTATGTGTCAATGCTCGACGTTCAAAATCAAGTAACATCAAAAGACTTGTTGCATCATGTAATTATGTAACAACGGAAAAGTGAAAAATAAATAAATTATTGTGTTAATTGTTTAAGAAAAATATTTATTATGAGATTCAACTCTAATCCCAATTTCCCTGAATTTAATATGAAGATCGTAACAGGTTACTAATGACAAAATGCATGCACTAAGTTGAGAGGAATGGCAACCGAATGCTTTGTAACCATCCAGAGAAAGATCTTATGTTCAGTTCTTGTTTCCGCTTTGTTTAGATCGCAGTATCCTCCTATGAACCATCTCTAATTTAAGATAGAAAAACATAAAAAAGAGATGTCTTACACTAACCAACCGACCAACGAAATCATTTTTCAGGTAGGTGGGCATGGTTATAGCTAATTTGAACTTTGATGTAGTAACTAAGTGATAACGTTGTTGTATTGTATTGCCCTGCTCTTTCAAGGTTCTGTTTGCTCTTAATATAGGATTTGGGTATGAGAAGTCTATGACGTTAAAAAACTGTTTACCAAAACTTGGGGACATGTAGCATTTATCAGAATGGAATAGACAGTTCTAGCCCTATGTGCTTTACCAGGCTCGTAATAACTGTAACTTTTGCCGCAACGTGGGAACGTGGTTTATCCCACTTCCCATATTTCAGGAACTATGCATTATTGCATATTCCCGGCAGTGCAGTTTTGACAAATGTTTTCACTCCGAGAACTTGGCAATGGCTTCCCTTTCTGCGAGATTTCTCCTCTTGGTCACGCAAGTTTTTACGTCGGTTTCTACAACACTTTCTGCAACAGTAATAGAGGACCTTATGAACTTAAAACCCCCTCCAGATTTCAACGCCACTATCTCTATCAACTGTATTAACAACCCTTCTCTTAGATACTGCAGCTCTTTCCCTATGGAACTCAATGAGATCTTCAAGTCCACCATTGTTGCAAGCCACCTTTGCAACGAATCAAAGAACCCAAATTGTGTTGAGTCGTTCCCCAGAATAGACCTTAGGAATCGTCCCAAGATTGCACCCCTTTACCTGTCGTATGATTTCTTTTGGAAATACTGCCCTTTAAGCATTCTATCGATTGATCTTGCAAACAACTCTTTAAAAGGCAGTTTCCCGTCTGATGTGCTGCGTTGTGCACAAATCCATGCTCTTGATTTGAGCTTCAATAGCTTGACAGGTGATCTTCCAATAAATAGCTTCTCTCCTCTAACTAACCTCACATCTCTCAATTTGTCATACAACCATTTTTCAGAGAGTGAAGTGTCAGAATCCCAGTTTTTCAAACGTTTCAACGCTTCAAGTTTTCTTGATTCTGGTCTACTTGTGAGTCACAGAACTTACAAGGTGAAGGCTATACTTCTCTTAGTCGGATTTCCCATTTTTGTGATTCTGATGGTGGGTTGTTTTGGGTGGTTATGTTTTCGAAGGCCCGATTACCTACCTAGGGTACTCCAGCAAAAACACAAGTTTACAAAAGCAATGTTAAAAGCAGCAACTGATGGGTTTTCGAAGAGAAATTTAGTGGTGAAGGGCGATGGAGTATATATGTACAGAGGAAACCTGAGAGACGGTACTGAAGTCGGGACAGAAATCTACCACGACAGCATTTCAAGGGAAAGTTGCAAAAAATTTGTTGAGGATTGCAAGGTTCTTGCTCAGTTAAACCACAAGAATCTAGTTCAGGTACTAGGTTGGTGTAGTGACAGAAACTTCAGAGCCATTGTCACAAAATGGTCCGAGAGACAGAACGTTGAGATGTGGTTGTCGGCGTCAGCTCCTCCATGGAATCTAAGGTTGAAAGTACTTAAAGGAGTTGTGGAGGGCATGTGTTACCTGAATGAACAATGGCCTGAAGTGGGATATGATCTCAGGACACGAAGTATCCTACTCGCTGATGATCTAGAGCCCCAGATATCAAGATTTAAGATTGAAGCCCAAATTGGCATTAACAAAAGTACGTTAAATAATTTGTTTACTAGTTTGATTCTTTCACGCTGTTACCTAGTACTGTGTTTGTGTCCATAACGCTCTAGTACAGTGCTTGTGTCCATTACGCTGACATGCATTTAATGTAATGTGCTTGGTCTTTCCAGAGGTTTACAAGTTAGGAGTGCTTTTACTAGAGATGATAGCTAACAGAAGGCCACATGAAGAGTTTACAAAAGGCGAGGCTGGTTTTATCGAGTATATCAGAATGAACTACCCTGCAAATCTGAATGATGTAATGGATACAAGGCTGAGAATATCGGATAATGTTTTCGATCAAGCGAAACAAGGGGTGGGGCTGGGATTGTTGTGCACTGATCAATCAGCTAGCAAGTACCCAAACTTGAATCAGTTATGTAACATAATTAGGAAAGCCTACCAGACTTCGCTTGTTTTAGCAACTCAAAATCACAGATCTCATGGAGGAAAAGCACACAAACGTGTTCCGTCGAGATAGAGATGACCAGTCAAGAATCAGAGTTTCTTTTCGTGCAGTCTGTGTGTGTACTGACCTGGAAGAACATATTGTTTTGGTTGATAAGGATGCAAACGGCTGTTGAAGAAACATAAAGTTTTCAACTAGTGAACTTCCTCCAATGTGTTACAAGTCTATCACTTTCCTAATAGCTCAAAAGTCATATCAAAGGGGAAAAACAAAATCGTAGAAGATTTAAAATAAATCCTCATTACAAACTTCCTCATATATACAGAACTGAAAAGAAATCTATAGAATCAAGATTTTCATCCAAACAAACCAATCCCTTTCTGCAACAATACCATTGAAAAAGAACTGACCAAATTCAAGTGAATCATATAAGAAGATAGATTACTGTGTCTTCTTTTTTTTATCATGGGGTGTGGCATAATTCCATTTTATTAAATTTAACAATTTCTGACAAATAAATTCATTCAAATCGACTAATCATAATCCCCCATTCAAGTCCTCACTAAACAACACTCTAACCATGGACACAGGAACTGATTCTACTGGAATTTCATCACACTAGACTCTAATACTACTTACTGAAGAAAGGGCTAGAATAACTACTTTTTAACAAACTAGGCTAGAATGGGGTAAATTGCTCTAAAATGAAGAGGAATTCCTAATCTACAGTAACCCTAATAAAATTTCTACTAGGTATAGGTAAACTACTAACAGAAAAACATAACATATTGAAAAAAAAAAGCTTAATCTAAATAATGAAAACATTGTACGAGGGTGACTAAATAAGCAAATATAAAAGAAATAAATCACATATGTTTAATGTGCTCCTATATCAGCCAAGCTAGCAACGTATAGAATAATCAAAACGACAGAAAAACTATTGTGCAATCAAAATTTCTCCCTGTCCTATTTAAAATCACATTTAAATTAGACTATCATAGTGGTACAAAATTTTTCCCTGTACTATTTAAAATCACATTTAAATTAGTCTATCTTAGTCATAGTATTCTTGAAAGGCAGTTTGCTGAGTTTAGGATGGCAGGAATGAAGCACAGTCCAGAATCAGAACTTTACAATCATCAAATTCGTTTCCCTGGGAAAAGAGAAAATATAAAGGCAAAAATCATTCATTAAAATGCAGTCTGGAAGAATTCTTTAGATGGTTGTCAGGTTAAAAGAAGCACCTTTTGTACTAACATCAGGGAAGTTGACAATTCATCATCTTATTATGCCAGGCCTGTTTGCTTGTACCTTAGATCTGTTCTTGCTGATCATCTTTGGCACATCAGGTGTTAAAGCATACATTTTAACAGCAAACAGTTCCGCGGGAAATCCCCTCTGGTCCTGAAAAGAAGTAAGGTATGCCAAAATAAACAACCAATATAGTTGAAAATAATTAATCTTTAGTCTTTATAGCCTAGCATTGACGTAAATGCTAATATGGCTGCAGTTGAAAACCAGACAGCTTCAACTTCCAGCTGAAGAAGATGGACAATAAACCTAAGATATTCTCTCAAGCCAACTAAAATTCTAAAGGAAAAACAATCAGAAAGCAGCATTCTTAAAAGGAAATGTACTCTTTTCTACTGATGGAAGCTGGATTTAGTTAATTCATGCTCTTAAACAGTTCCTTTAGCTAATTAGAACAAAACCACAAATGTATCTTTTCTACTGATTGAACCTGGATTTTGGTTAATTAATGCTCTTAAACAATTCCTTTAGCCGATGACAGAAAAACCAAGAATGAATTGAACTAATTATATGATAGCTATACAGGTCATAAACCCATATTGACTTACTTTAGGAGAAAGAGGGGGAAGGAACCGAACATGGGGCACAAACCCATGTTAACATATTCCAAGAGAATCACTAAGGCAGGGAATGATGAGTCAGCTAACTGTTAGACAAGAATTAGTTAGAGGAGAGAGAGAAGAGAGTATGTAAGGGAATGGGATAGTACAGAAGGGGTATCTTTTCTCTTTGTACTGTCTCAGCTGAAAGCTTGAGGGGCCATTGTTGGCTGGTAGCTTTGGTGCCTTTAGTTTCCTACGAGGCTATTGCTAAATACTAATAAAAATCCTATATTATCATCCATTTTCTTAACATTGGTGCTTTCATTGAGAGGCCTAGTATATGCAAACGAGAATAGCGTCACAAAAGTGGGAAGCAATCAATGCTCATATGATAGCAGTAGAGACGAAGCTATTGGACCATACGGTCCAACTGGGGAACTTACATAAAGGCGTCGACAATCTCTCTAGGGCATTAGCGGCGATGCACACCGAAATGCGAAAGGGGTTCCAACGTCAAATTGCACCAATCACCAGAGGCTATGTCAGGCTCCGTTGAACGTGGGAAGTCGATACAGACGGCAGTAGAAGGCAGCGGCGTCACCTCCATGACGTCGGAAGAGCATCAGCTCCGGGCCAAGCGGGTAGAGCTCCCTCCATTCCAAAGTGACGACCCAGTAGGATGGGTCTCTCGTGCAGAATTGTACTTCACCATTCAGGGTACCCCACCAGAACTTCGAGTTCAGCTAGCTCAGATTTGCATGAAGGCATGACATGGCACTGGTTCAAGGTTCTCCTAGCGTCGAAGTCAAAGTTGGATTGGGAGACCTTCGAAAGGGCTTTGTTCGATCGGTAAGGAGATCACTACATTGGGAATCCTTTTTCCCACTTGAAGATGTTAACACAGCAGGACACTATGGACGAATTCGTGGAAACTTTTGAGTTTTGAGATGTTGATGATTGAAGTTCCTCCTCTTCCCGAAGATCAGTATATGGGTCTTTTCTTAGGGGGATTACGAGAAGATATAAGGTTGGAGTTTCTAGCTTTGGATCCTTCTTCCCGCTATAAGATGATTTCTGCAGCACGAGCAGTGGAGCGCAAACTAGCTCCACCGAAGACTAGCAAACCGACAACTGGCTAGAGACCTGTGGGTGTTCCGAGGTTCGGACCCACCAACCCGACCATGGTTAGTTGCAATTGGGGCAGCATGCAACCCAACGTGGTCCGACCCTTGGCGCATCCTACCGATGGAGCTGAACGGAGACCCAGCGTGGAGAGGGCTGTCGAGGGGCAACAAAAAGGGACCTGAAACCTCTCTTATCAGGAACTAATGGAACGAAGGGCTAAAGGGTTATGTTTTAAATGTGGACAGCATTATAGCCCTACCCATGTTTGCCCTGACAAACATTTGAGATTACTGATTTGGGAAGGGAACGACGAAGAAGAAAGGCTTCCTTCAGGTATAGGGGACAGAGAGGAGACCGAAACTGGTGAGCATGAGAAATGGTTTGTCAAGTAGCTGAGTATGGGGAGATTGTCCAGTCTAAGACCCTCAAAATTGAGGGTGAGCTAGCTAGAGTTCCAATCTTGCTCCTCATAGACAGTGGGGCAAGTCATAATTATCTTTCACAAGACTTAGTAGCCACCTTGGGTTTGAATGTGACTCCAACTGAATCCTATGGAGTGAAATTGGGTAATGGAACAAAATGTTTCTCACAAGGTCAATGTAAGGGACTTGTGGTGTTAGTAGGGAATGTGGAGCTACTAATTGATGCATATATTCTTCAATTGGGGGGGAATAGATCTGGTTTTGGGTGCAGGATGGTTGGAAACTCTAGGAGAGGTGAGAGTAGACTTCAAGCAGAAAACAGTGAAATGGGGATTTGAGCAGGGGAAAGAAGTAATCACCTTGAGGGGGCAAGGCTGTAAGCAACCCCAACAAATTTCTGCCTTGCAAGGGATGCTCCATTCCATTGCAATGGAATTTCAAAATGAACAGCAAAGGGGTGAGGTTAGTGTGTTGGTTTCGGAGACTAGTACCACCTTAATTCCGGTCCAAATTTAGGAATTAACTTCAGTTTTGCAAGCAAACCGATTGGTGTTCCAAGAACCGAAGGGTCTTCCTCCTTCGCGGGGTCATGATCTTGCCATTACTCTATATAATGGAACCAATCCAGTAAGTGTACGTCCTTATAGGTATGCCTATTACCATAAGGATGAGATTGAAAAACAAGCCAGGGAATTGCTTGAATTAGGTGCAATTCGACACAGCACTAGCCCTTTCTCCAGTCCGGTAATTCTAGTTAAAAAGAAGGACGATTCATGGAGAATGTGTGTAGATTACCATGCCCTGAACAAGGTAACCACTCCTGATAAGTTTCCAATTCCCACTATCAATGAGCTTATTGATGAATTGCATGGTTCCAAGTATTTCTCTAAGACTGATTTGAAGTCCGGTTTTTACCAAATTCGAATCAAGACTGAAGATATTCATAAAACAGCCTTTCGGACTCATGAAGGCCATTATGAATACTTAGTTATGCCTTTTGGACTTATGAATGCCCCATCCACATTTCAACCTACTATGAATTCGGTTTTTAGACCACTTCTAAGGAAAAATGTGCTGGTATTTTTTGATGATATATTGATCTATAGTAGAAGTTGACAGCAGCACCTCAAACACTTGGAACAAGCTTTATAGCTCTTAATTGAGCATCATTTCTTTGCCAATCAGAAGAAATGCTTATTCGGACAACAATCCATTGAGTATTTGGGACATGTTATTTCAGCTGAAGGTGTAGCAATGGATTCTATCAAGATCCAATGTGTTAAAGATTGGCCTATACCAAAGAAAGTTACCGGAGTGAGAGGGTTTCTTGGTCTCACTGGGTATTATCGGAAATTTATCAAAGATTATGGGAAGATCGCTCGTCCCCTCACTAAACTCACCAAGAAAGACAACTTCTCTTGGGGTCCCGAAGCTCAAGGAGCCTTTGACGAGTTGAAGAATTGTCTAATTTCCTTTCCGATCCTCACTCTACCGGATTTCTCTAAGGAGTTTATTGTGGAGTGTGATGCCCCTGGTTTTGGATTGGGGGCTATCCTGATGCAGGAAAACAAACCTATTGCTTATTTTAGCAAGGCCCTATATGCTACTGCCATGTCTAAATCAGTGTATGAGAAGGAGATTATGGTTTTAGTGCTAGCCATACAACATTGGAGGCATTATCTTTTGGGGAGATCATTTAAGGTATACACTGACCACAAGACATTGAAGCATCTCCTACAACAGCGGTTAAATACCCCTGATCAACACCATTGGTTGTCCAAACTGATGGGCTTCAGATTTGAAGTTTTCTATAAGCCAGGACCAGAAAACAAGGCAGCAGATGCCTTATCACGTGTACAGGTGGAACCAGAATTTCACTATCTTGTTTCATCAACTAATTGGGTCAATTATGCTAAGTTACAAGAAGAGTATCAAAGAGACCCATGGCTGGCAGAAATTCTGCAAAAACTTCGAGTTAATCCTACAGCCAAAATTGAGTTCCACTTGTCAGGAGGGCTATTGTTCAAAGGAAACAGATTAGTTTTGTCTCAAACCTCCTCCCTCATTCTAGATTTCTTGCAAGAATTTCATTCTACTCCTATAGGAGGTCATTCCGGGTTTACTAAGACCTATAAACGGATAGTTGGTTGTTTGTATTGGGCTGGAATGCAAAAACAGATTCTGCAGTTTGTGAAGGAGTGTGAAGTATGCCAAAGGCACAAGCATCAAACTCTTGCCCCAGTTGGGTTGCTTCAACCTCTTCCCATTCCCAATTCAGTTTGGGAGGACATTTCGATGGATTTTATAACGGGATTGCCAAAAAGCCAAGGGTTTGAGGTCATTATGGTAGTAGTGGACAGATTGTCAAAGTATGTACATTTTATCCCTCCCAAACACCCTTTTACTGCCAAGGTTGTAGCTGATTGTTTTGTTAAGGAGGTGGTTAGACTCCATGGCATTCTGAAGACAATTGTAAGTGGCCGGGATCCAATCTTTGTTAGTAATTTTTGGAAGGAAATTTGGAGGTTGCAAGGAACGGTTCTTCGAATGAGCACCTCTTATCATCCGGAAACAGATGGACAAACCGAGGTGGTCAATAGGTGTCTTGAGACCTATCTCCGATCTTTTGTATCTGAGCAACCAAAACAGTGGCATAATTGGCTTTCATGGGCCGAATTTCGGTGTAACTCCTCTTTTCATTCTGCAACCGCCACAACCCTCTTCGAGGTGGTGTATGGTTGACCCCCTCCTAAAGTTCCTCACTTCCTCATTGGGGAGTCACTTATTGATGCTGTAAATGGTGTGTTGATTGATAGAGATGAGGCATTGAGGCAGCTTAAATTCCATCTTGTTAGGGCTCAACAAGTCATGAAATCTGCAACTGATGTTAAACACAAAGATGTTCAACTGGAGGTTGGGATTGGGTCTATGTCAATCTTAGACCTCACAGACAAACATCAATAGCTAGGCGAATCTGTCCTAAACTTTCAGCTCGGTTTTACGGACACTTTCAAGTGATAGCTAAGGTTGGAACTGTGGCCTACAAGTTAGCTCTTCCTGACGCTTCCAAAGTTCATCCGATATTTCACATTTCTCAATTGAAAAAGATGATAGGAAACCATGTGCCAGAGCCAACTCTTCCTTCAGGCCTAGAGGTCGATTCCACTGAGCCTACTGCTCCCGAAGCAATCCTAGCTAAATGTACTGTCCAGAAGAATCATGAGCAGATTGTCGAATGGCTTGTGCTATGGAAAGGGAAACCCACTGAAGAAGCTTCCTGGACAGCTACTGCCCAATTGAAACAGTTGTATCCTTCTTTCTGCCTTGAGGACAAGGCAGATTTCGTAGGAGGCAGAATTGATAGCTATACGGGTCATAAACCCATATTAACTTACTCTAGGAGAATGAGGGGGAAGGAACCGAACATGGGCCACATACCCATGTTAACATATTCCAGGAGAATCACTAAGGCAGGGAATGATGAGTCAGCTAAGACAAGAATTAGTTAGAGGAGAGAGAGAGGAGAGTATGTAAGGGAATGGGGTAGCACAGAAGGGGTATCTTTTCTCTTTGTATTGTTTCAGCTGAAAGCTTGAGGGGCCATTGTTGGCTGGTAGCTTTGGTGCTTGTAGTTTCCTACGAGGCTATTGCTAAGTACTAATAAGAATCCTATATTATCATCCATTTGTTTAACATTATACTAATAATAAGGAGAAATATTAGCTTATATTAAAATATAATCTTAAACAGAAACTTAAATAATTAGATTGTATAAATAAATTAACATACAAAATAAATATACAGTATAAATGTAAAGAAGCTAACCCTTGATTTGTATAGATGCAACCCACACCTACTAAAGAGCTCCTTGAAATATGAGTCAGATCTGGTGATGCTTCTATCATCTTTGTCTAATACAAATCCTGCCAACATGCAGTTTATAGTCAGAGTAACATCTAAACAATGCAGAATTTGCAAGTTGGGCCACAGAAATCCACCAGCAACGTATATATCTTATTTCAAAAGATGCAGATTAAATATTTTTAGCATTTTTGGATGTTTGGAAGATTTTGGCTGTACAATTTTGATGAATGCAATTGTAGCCTGAATTGTATTACAGGAGAACTTACACAAATGAATGCATGTTTGGGTTTTGGACCCGAGAATAAATGTTTTGAATGGGTAACACTAGAACTACAAGCTCACTGGCTGTGGTGAATCTCTCCTACAACAAGAACTCACCTCATAACATGTCTATTTTCTGCTTATAGCCAGTTCATGCCAATTGTTCAAATTCACATGGAAATGGAAAGAAGTAGTTGATTTCTAACTAACATTGTATTATGATGCTCATGATGTGACTAATACTTGGATCTAAATAAGCAAATTTGGCAGACCTAACATTATTTCACAAATTTGCTCCTGATTGTTTTCTTTTGCTTGAGAGTTAATATGGAAAATATGGCAAACTTAACTATGCACATTTGAAAGAATGAAACAGAGTACCATTTCTGGCAATGTTCTCCTTCAGGACAAAAAACCCACCAGGTTTGAGGCCAGTCTGCAATGAAAATCAGTTGCATAATTTGAGACAAACAGATTTTAGAACAACTTAAAGCACCATAACTAGAAGGAAGCCAAAATTAAAGTTGCAAGGAAAAGTTACCAATGAAAGAATAGGGCAAACAACATTCTATAGCAGACTTTATTCAACATTGTTTGCTACTAAAAAATGAGAATAGTTGAATGTAATATGCTAAAGCACTTAATTAGGTAAACAAACACATTAAGAGTTGATGAACTTTCCGCATTATAAAGAAAGATTAAGGATGACTACAAGTTTAATTTTTCAACCAATGAGATAATTGACTGGGCCAAATAATTGAACATAGAAACCATACCTTAGCTCTCTTGAAAAATGAGACGAAATCATCATCAGTTAGATGGCCAATACACCACTGGACCCAGATAACATCATATCTCCCTGCATCAGGCGTAAATTCCTAAAAGGGAAAGAAATCCTCATTGTGTCTAAAAGAGTATAAAAAGGAAAGCGCTTCTGCGTACAAGATCATTATTCAAAGATATTTAAATTGCAGGGTGACTAGAAGGCTATAATCTCTCTTCCTCTCCCGAACTTCCTTTGTTTTAACTTGCTAAATGGATTGCTTGAACAAGATATCATATGTGTCTACCTTCCAACAGATAATTTAAATTTAACTACTCAAGGATGAAGAATTTGCAACTTGAACTAATTCCCCCATGCTTTCAAAGTATTCTCAATCAAACAATTCATTATTGTTCCTATGTCTAACTTTGTCTTCTGAATAAGTGTTAGCAACACAAGTCCAGAGTTCTACTTCCACCTGGATACAAATTAAATACAAGTGCTACCTGAAGTGGAATACAAAAAAAGTTCGTGGCTTTGTGTGCATCAGATGCCATAGGATTTTCCTGGACTAAACTTTCACGAGCAGCGTCTAAGAAATGTGAGACAGGCTCAAGAAGATCAACCTGGAGAAAAAAGAAACGGAAAGGTAAAGGATGCACAGCACTAAGCTCTCAGTAATGAGAATGGCAGACTGGACAACAATCTCAAGAATTTCTCAGAACTGTGCATATGCACCCTTTAGCCATGCAATGAACAAAAACACTGGAGACCCTAGAATCAAATCCCATTACCTCATTGAAATATCTGATCAGAAGTTTCTTGGTGATTCTCCCAATGCCACTGCCACAATCTGTATAAGTTTTAAATTAATTGCCAACAGTATGAATGTGTTGGTGTGCGTGTATATATAGAGTAAAGCATGATCACTCAACATTTAACATATTGAGATTTGGCCATAGACTTTTAACATCTTAAAAATATACAACGCAAACTAAAATTCACGAACATATACTCCTCAGGAAACAGAAAGTTAATTAAATAAATCAACGGAGCATACAAGCGGTAAAAATTACACACATTTATAAGCACACAAATCAAGTTGCATAACAGAAGAGTACCAAGGGCAACAAGAGGACGATTCTTTCCAGCATCAACGAATAATTCGGATAGAAGTGCTTGAAGAAAACCTTCACTGCCCTTGACGTCAGTGTGGCTAACACGCCCGTAGCCTCCTAACACCCCATCTACAGATGCCTCCACACCCTAAAACAAGAAGAAAAGAGGCCCATAAGCTCTATTTCAACTAGAACGCAACAAAACAAAACAATTACTCGATGAGTGCTTAAAGGGTGTAATACTTACTTCCCAGTAAGCAACCCCGTCGCGGTACCAACGGGACTTCTTCAAGGTGTCTCCGGCTTGTTCTCTCCACATCTCGTCCGCGTTCTTGAACCGCCTGCCGCTGGCATCGGAGCCAGAGGCCTCCATCGGCGAAGCTCTCACGGCAGTGGAGTTGGAAGCGAGTCTGGAACAGAAGAAGAGTGATCCTAGTGCGGTTGGATTATGGAGGGAAACATGGACCGCACTGGTTGTTAAACCCGTGCGAATTCGGTGCATACACAAAAAAGGAAACTTCAAATCTTGACGGTCGAAATCGTTTTATAATTGAAGTCGTCTTCTTTCTTAATTTAAGTCTCGACGTAAATACGGTTAGTTAGTTCATCTGGTTATAAAAACTAATTCTAATTTGACCGATTTCAATGTAAAAAAAATTTACTATTTAAATTTTAACTCGTTAATTTATTTTATTTTAATAA
>JANZLD010000007.1:3415803-3429945 GCA_026413575.1 Erythroxylum carthagenense
TGTATCAATCCTATTATGCATGTACAGTACTAATTATTCCCTATCAATCTCATCCTATGACAAATTTCCTATTTTACGCTTTTAGTAGGAGGTGGGATGTTACAAAAAAGATGGGGGAATACTAATTCAAACTTACATAGAATCAAAGCTATGTCTTTTTTCATTTTTTTCAAACTCTTCTACTTTTAATTTCTTGTAACATAATTGCTTAAAAAACTTACCCAATTGTTCTGAAGTTGACAAACACCCACATTTTTTCAAAAGGAAGTAATCGTTGTAGTAGCATATAACAATCATTTCTTTTCAACCTGGATACTTTTCCCTCTTCAACATTAACACAACAAGCTATATTAGATGTATATCCATAAGGAAACTTGATTGATTTAAGAAATTTACAAAAAGTTTGCTTCTCCTTTTTTGACATGTTGTAACAAGCAGGTGGAATGATGTATGACCCATCATCTCTTCTTTTCAAATGCAATTCTTTTCTTATATTCATGTCTTCAAGTCTAATCTAGTCTTAATTGGACTTTCGATTTGCAATCAATTCCCATCAAAGTTCTTAAAATGTTCTCACAAATAATCTTTTTTCAATATGCATCAGATCAAAATTATGCCTCAATAGCAATTCCCTCCAACATGAAAATTGAAAAATGTGTTTTTTTTTTATTCCAACTAAGCTTAACAATACTTTGCTTTTGTTTTCTATTACTTAGGTGTTTAGTAAGTGTAATGTGATAATTGGTAAACCACATCATCACCAGACAAGTGCAAAGAAGCTTTACCCAATTCTACTTTACCATTAAGAAATTTGTTTCTTCGCCATCCATGCCCATGTTTCAAGTAATGATGATGTCCCTATAATATATTTTACTTTATAGCCTCATCAAATGAGTTTGATGATTACACATAGGACAATCCATGTACCCTTTAGTATTCCATCTAGACAAATTCTCATATGTTGGAAAATAATTTATAATCCACAAAATAGTTGCATGTATTATAAATGTTTCACCTTCAACAACATCATAAGTTTCTAATCCAACCTCTCAGAGATGGTTTAATTCATCAAGTAATAGTTGCATGTATACATCGATATCCTAATTAGGAGCAATATGTCGTGGAATAAGTTAAGACAATAATATAAAAGGCTCTTTCATACACTTCTACGAAGGTAAATCATATGGCACTAGAATTACCAGCCACATGCTGTAAAAAGAACTCATATTATTGAATGTATTAAATTTATATATGGCTAAACCAAGTCAAACATTATGACAAGCCTTTGTAAACCATTGAAACTTTCCATGCCATTAAGCCTATTGGATGACGCATAATGTTATCATTAATGTGTTTCTCTTTATGTCACCTTATATCTATGACTATTTTTGTTGACATAAAAAGCCTTTGTAGTCGTGACTTAATAAAGAAGTATCTCAAGATTTTATGCTGTATCTTTTTCTCTTTCCTATCATCCACTCGCGACCTTGATTTATCATAAATGGGATAACATTCAAAATCTTTACTATCCTTCCAAAATATAGCACAATCATACTTACAAGCATGTGTATATATATATATATATATAATCTAAGGTCCCTTAGCAATTTCTTTACTCCATAGTAAGAGTTGGGCACTTTGTTTCCAATCATTAAGGAAGTCAATTAACATATTAAAAGATTTGTTAATCTATTTATTATATAACTTCAAATGCAACAACTTATAGTTGTGAGAATTTCAAGCACCATGGACATAATTCGTCTTGAGAAACTTTCAATAACTTCCAAAAATTATCTTATGTAATACTTCCAATTATATTAGGCAAAACGATTTCATCCATAGTCCATTTAATTCCCATAATCCTCTAACATCTTGCCAATCCCATCATCACCATCTTCATTAATATCATAATCTTCTACATCATTATTGTTACTATCATCAACACCTGTATCAATACTTCTACTACAACTTGATTCTAAATATTCTCCATGATAAAGCCATGGAGTATAAAACTTATTTATGCCTTGGATTAGCAAGTGATTAGATACCACACCTTGACTTTGAATGTTGACATTTAAGCAATCTATATATGGACAATGAATACAACATTCAACACTTATTTGATCTTTTACAAATTGTGTGAAACTTTTATCTCCTTCTAAGTATTCAGTGGACCATTTTTTATAAGACTTCTAACTTTAGTCTATCCAGTTATACAATTAAAAGTAAGTAACTAAATTACTAAATACAATCTTTGTTTTATATAACATAATGATAAATCAATACAATGTACTAGTTCTGGATTAATCAGTACAAGTTCATATACTAAGTTTGAATTCAAAAAAATACTATGGTACATGGCATTATCAAACCACGTGAATCAAGAAAGGGTCTTCTCACTATAACTTCTAAGCTCATGGAATATTTCACTGATAAGCCTCATGGGAGCTGCATCATGGGTTTCCATCTTATATACCATACTAGGGTTTATTATGCCTTGGACCATCCATAATTATACGTGAATTTCTTATGTTACTAGTTCTCACTTAACTATGGTATATGACATTGTTAGACCATATGAATCGAGAAAAGGGTCTACTTATTATAACTCCTTTGCTCGTGGATACTTCACCGATAAGTTTCATAGGAGTTGCATCATGGGTTTCTAGCCTATATACCATCCTATGGGTTTATTATGCCTCAGATAATCCATAATTATACATGAATTTCTTACGTTAATATTTCTCAATACAAGTTCACATACAAACCACGACTTGCTTGCCATTCAAACAAATTCTTTATTCGAGCAAAACATAAAATTAAACAAAAGTTTGACAACTTACTTGGACAGATGGACAATCGAAGACGATGGATGACGGATGACGGATGATGAAAGTTAGTGAACTGATTGTGAAATTGGCCCTAGTTCGAATCAATTAAGCCATTAGAAGTAATAAAGAATCTTAAACCAAAGGCTAAAGAACCTTAAAATAAAAAAGGTTTCACACAAATTAAAATTAAATGTTCATCTAGGTTGATCATACAATTAGCAATGCTTGAATGAGACTTGGAAAGTTAAGGTAACAAAGAAAGTTTATGGCATTTAGCTCTTATATGGTATGTATATAACTAAGATAAGAAAATTTTGCTTTTAGGACAATATATGGGATAATATGTGAAAGTAGCATATATTACAGAATAATTGAATTTGCACAATTTAACTCATCC
This sequence comes from Erythroxylum carthagenense, assembly GCA_026413575.1. NCBI lineage: Eukaryota > Viridiplantae > Streptophyta > Magnoliopsida > Malpighiales > Erythroxylaceae > Erythroxylum > Erythroxylum carthagenense. Next base: position 3,419,032 of record JANZLD010000007.1, read on the forward strand.
TTGTTGAATCTCTTATGTTTAAGATTTTTTAAGATAAAAGTTTAAGTAATGCTCTAACTCTCTCTATATTGAAAATCTTTTTGTGAAATGAGTTTGAAAATTTTGAAAGAATGTAATTCCACAAAATTTTTGATTTGGTTGTGGTTGATTCTACAAAAATAAAAAATAAAAATTAATAACACAAATGTAAATCAACGCTAGAAATTTGTTAACACAGTTTGACATACTTTGCCTACGTATACGGAGCCCTCACCTAACTTAATTCTTTCACTAATAATAATAGTTTTATACAAGGCTTTATTGAGCCATCACACTCAACCCTTAATACTATTCCTCATCCTTACAACTTGGGAACCTATGAAAGTAAATCACACCCAATAATACGACCAACTCGTGCTAACCTCAATAGAGGATTTTCTCAACTACAAATTTTAATGATAAAGATTAAGAACAAACAACTCAAGTGATTAAAAATAATAACAAACATAGCCAAACACAATTGAGAAAATAGAGACAACTTCCCTAATTAATTCAACTCCTTCAATGACAGATCGAAAAGTTGTTCATCAATAGTTTTATTGTATTCAGCTGTTGGAATTTTTAGAAATCACTTCCACGATGGACAGACACACACTCATCATCAACTCAGTTCAATTCAATTCACCAAGAGTCACGCAATTGATGAGAAACAGTAGCATAAAAGGAATAAACAAACCAAAAAATAAATCAACTGCAAAACTCTCAAAGAACACCCTCAATTTTTTGTTGAATAATAAAAGAATACCCAACCAAGAACCAACCACGATATCAGCCAAAACATAGCCAAGCATCGTATAAGCCAAGAGAGGAAAAAAATTTCAGCAACAAAAATACCCTTTCAATGACCAAACCATAAGAGAAACATTGCACACCCATTTTAGCCTAGGTTCATAATTCCTCAAAAATTACAGCCTTAATGATACAAACCTAGGTTGTGTGATCTATCTTCACAAAATCAGCATATAAAAGCATATTGATATTTTCCCTAAAAATCCCAACTGTCAAGCTGTCAATAACTCCTTCCCAAAAACGACAACATCCAATTCAATGCACATCAAGATCCCAATCATATTACATCTGCCATAATCAATTCAAAATTCCTAGAAGAATTTAAATCCTTGGATAACCATTATCCCAAAAATAATCAATTCAAAAAATCCTTGATTAGGATTTTAAGCCTTATCAACACCTCTATTTCTTATCAACACTTGTCTTGAAAGAGTCCCTCATAAACACAACTAGGTCGAATTATCAGATAATGTGCAAATTTAAATAATAAGATATAATCACTTATATCTTAACAATTTCCTCTTTTTTCATTATTTATCACTTATTTGAAATTCTCCCTAAAGGAGATAATTGGACATATAACATTGAATTCACAAACCATAAGAGAACTCCCCCTTAATCAATCAACAAGATTCAAACATAATCAATTATCCAAAGATACAAATATCCAAGTTTAACAAAAGTCAAACAAATCAAAAAGTGGAACATAGTGTTCTCCCCCATAAAACAAAAGATTCCAAAAATCACAAAGTAGGAAGCATCTAAAAGTCGAAGAACCCTTTGCTTCAATTGACGAAGAGCATCAATTACCATATGAAAGATACCTTCAATCCTGTTGATTTTAGTAACCAGAGCAGCATGTAGATTGATGGATGCAGAAGTCGATGCATCAGAAGCTCCAGGTGAGGTGTAAGGCAAATCTATAACCAGAGCTTGCTTGTTCACATTTAAGATTCTTGGCAAAATATTCATCAAAGTGACCGGTTCAAGCCCTCGAATCCAACTGAGGAACTCCATTGGAATATAATAATTGAGTAATCAAGCACGGAAAGTATAGAAAGGAGTGAGACTTACCCCTAATAGTAAGCATTGCTTCAATTATGATTCATCTCATATTAAAATTCGCCCTAGTATCAATTACGTAAATCGGCTTAGCCTACACAGGATAAACTAAAACCACATGCATACTAAGGCATCCAATTAGTTAAAACTGACTTATAGATTTCAAAACATTTTTGCATCAATACAGATGCACATAAAACAAAAGAAGATAGCCATACTATCAATTTACCCCTAGCTAACACATTTTCTATCACGTCATTTGGCATAGTCCAATCATCCTCATAAATTTCGTCACCAATCATATTATTAAACCCCATAAATAAATTTAGCCTATCAGGATCAAATTGAACCAACTGGCATGCACATACACCAATTTATAGCTCAACGTAGTATTAATCAATATGTCTGTATCCAAATTTCACCAATGTAGAATCAAAATATTGAGGCAATAGTGCAGCATTTAATACAATTCTTTTTATTAATAAAATATCCAAGATAAATTGATGAAATTCATCTAAATTTATGGGGTGATCAAGCACTAACCTAGTGTTCCAAATGGTATCCCATTTCTGTGCCGTAGTGGAAGTATAAAAGGTATATGACACAATATCATCAATTGATATTTTGGCCTAGAAGTGTCTCCGAGAAGGTCGAAATGATTTTCAAGTCAATAGTTTGATAAGTTTGTATAGAGCGAAATGAGTGCCAATAGGTGGTGACCTAACCGTAAAGGCTGGAATAGTAGTTTCAACTTGAGCTTCTTCAGAATCATAATAAGAGGTTTGTATCATAGATAATAACTCACATACGACATCATCTTGTTTCGAATATTGTTAGGGTCGGGAATGTTAATAGGCACCTTCGATGAAGATCCAACACTAGTAATTGATCTTCCACCTGATGGGTATTGTTGGAGCCGATTAGAGCGTCGGATAGGGACGGTGATGGAGGGAGTGGTTGCCAATCATGACTACTCCACACTAGAGGATGAAGAAATACCTTTAAACATACCCATCTTAGTTTCAAAAACTGAATAACATAGTGAGAAGGGAGTGGGTGTTGTCAATGAAGAAAGAAACCCAAGCAAATAAAGATGAATGTTGTTGGTGTAGAGAGATAAAGAGAGACCTGAGATAGGGAAACCCAAAATAGCGAAAGAGAGGTGAGATTTTGTGAAGATGGAAACCTAAAATAGTGAAGGAGCGAGAAACACAATTTCATGAAGGGGGATGAAGAGGGAAGACTAACAATTCAAAATACAAAAGAAAGAAAGGAGGGAAGCTAATTATGGTGGGCGACAACGCAAAAAGAAGAAGACAGCGTAGGGATTTTTTAATCCCCTTTCAGATTTTTCTTTTGTTTGAATTTTTTAAATAATAATAAAAAATTTAAAACATATATTCCCAAAGCCCCTCAAAGAAATTCAAACTTGACTGAGTTAAGTGGCTTTGTAAAGATGTTCGCCATTTTTTTTTTGTAGTCATATATGAAAGATTAACTATTTTGTTCTCTACGAGCTTTTGGATAAAGTGATACTTCAAATCGATGTGTTTTGTTCTCGAATGTTGAACTGAATTCTTCAAAATGTCTGTAGCAGTCTTATTTTCACACGTAATTGTCAACACATCTTGATTGATTCTGTAATCTTCTAACATCTATTTCATCCAAAGAAGTTGTGACCAACAACTATTTTTAGCAATATATTTTGCTTCTATGGTTGATAGTGAAATAGAATTATGCTTTTTACTATACCATGAAATCAAATTGTTACCTAAAAAGAAATAACCCCATAAGGTGCTTTTCCAGTCGTCTAAATTTCCATCCCAATCCACATTACTGTACCCGACTAGATAAGACGTAGAGTCATAAGTACACCAAATCTCAAATTTAGAAGTATTGCTAACATATCTAATAATCCTCTTAACCATTCTTAATTGTGTTTCTTTCGAGTTAGCTTAATAGTGAGCTCTTACTCTAACGCTATAACAGATATATGGTCTACTTATGATTAAATACAGTAGACTACCAATAATGCTTCTATATAAGCTAACATTAACACTTTTGCCATTTTCATCTTTGCTTAAGTTCGTAGATACATTTAGAAGATTTTTGGCATGTCTAGTGTTCTCAATTCCAAACTTTTTCACTACATTTTTTGCATATTTGGTTTATGATACAAAGATACCATCCTTCGCTTGTTTAATTTGCAAAACCAAAAAGAAATCCAATTCACCTACCATGCTCATCTCAAATTCACGTGTCATTAAATCCACAAGTTCATCCACCATTTTAGGACGAGTGGAGCCAAACACAATATCATCAACATAAATATGTGCAATCATCAAATTAGATCTGAATTTTTTAACAAATAGGGTCTTATCATCACTACCTTTTTCATAGCCTTGTTTGAGTATGTATTGAGTGAGCCTTTCATACCTAGCCTTTGGCGCTTGTTTGAGATCGTAGAGAGCCTTCTTTAGCTTCAAAATGTGATCAAGATGGACTTAGTCAATGATTCCTTTCGGCTGCTTAACATATACCTCTTCTTGTATGAACCATTCAAGAATGCACTATTTACATCAATTTGATAAAGCTTAAAGCCTTTCACACATACTATACCCAAAAGTAGTATAATTGACTCAAGTCTTGCCACCGATGCAAAGGTTTCATCAAAATCAATTCCTTTATTCTAAGAGTAACCTTGAGTTACTAACCTTGCTTTATTTCTAGAAACATTACCCCTTTCATCAGTTTTATTACAAAACACCCATTTGTTTTTATCACATTCAGATCAAAAGGTCTTGATACCACTTTTTAAACATCATTGCTAACAAATTGAATCAATTCTTCTTAGATAACAGCTGTCCAAAACTTATCTTATAAGGCTTCTTTAACATTTTTAGGCTCGAATGAAGATGTGTACCATAAAAGTCCCGCAAGTTCACAATAATCAATTTTTTCTTTCCCTTATTTTTCTTCTCTCACTGATTTCTCCAATTATGTTTTCAATTGGATGACGTCTTCTAATCCATGAGGTAGGATCCCTATTCAAATCATCTTCTCTCAAATTTTGATTATTTAAAGGAATTTCTTTCTTATTAAGTGACTTGGTGGTTTCATCATCAAAAACAACTGATAGCTCTTTAGTTTACACAGTTTCTTAACCAACAACAACTGACTACATATCTGGGCACTTTTTGGTTCTTATCTCGTTGCTTGTTTGAGTCGGTCTATAAGGTTGGTTTCGTGAATTTTCTTTTGCCACTTTTATCTAATTGAGAAACATCATCAATCACAAAATTTATGAACTCTAACATTTTCTTGGTTCTTTGAATGAAAACTCAGTATACTTTACTATAGTTTGAATAGCCAATGAAGATCCCTTAATCACTCTTATTTTCAAAATTTTTGAGTTGTTCCTGATCTCTAAGAATGTAGCATTTACTGCCAAAAATATGAAATTAACTTATATCTAGTTTTTCCCCTTCCATTGTTCATAAGATGTCTTATTTAAGATACTTCTAAGATGAACTCTATTGCATATGTAGCAAGCTGTGTTCACTGCTTCTGCCCAAAATCACGTTAGTATATTTCTTCCATTTAACATAAATCTAGCCATTTCTTGAAGAGTTTAATTGTTCCTCTCTAAAACTCCATTTTGTAATAGAGTTTTAGTTGCTGGAAATTCTTGTATGATATCATATTTGTCACAAAAATCATTGAAGCTAACATTCTCAAATTTCCTTATGTGATCTAATCGAATTCTTAACACTGTCATATTTTCCATATTCATGACCTGCACATGTAGGTTTCTAAAAGCCTTAAAAGCATCTGATTTTTCTTTTAAAAATGATACCTAAGTGTATCTAGAATAATCATAAACATAAGTTCAAAAGTATCTCATTCCATCAATGCTAGTATGTTGAGTTGGACCAACCAACTCTATGTGAATTAATTCCAAAAAATGTGAGAAAGTAACGTGACTAACCTTTTTATGTGGTGCTCTCATCTGTTTACCTATTTTACATGTATTAAATACCTTCTTATCTTCTTCAATGAAGGCAAACGTCTCACTGCTTCTAATTTCTTTAACTTGCCAATATGCTCATAGTTAACGTGCTCAAGCTTTTGATGCCATAAATCTATATTGTCATCATATGAGGCTAATTTATAAGTAGCAATGAATTGCAATATATAACAATTGTCTGCTGATCATCCCCCACTAAAAAAACATTCTCCTTATTCGGTTAACACCTTGCACTCAACATTTGTAAATTTAACCAATAAACCATCATCACAAAGTTGGCTTATACTTAACAAATTAGTTTTTAATCCATCAATGTGAAGGACATTCTTGAGGTTTGGTAATCCCTCCACGCATAGTGTTCCTCTACCAATGACGGAAGCCCTCTTTCCATCAACGAACGTCACATGCCCATCTATACAACTTTGATAATCGATTAAATAGCTCCTTTCCGTAATCATATGACATGAACATCCGTTGTTAAAATACCAACCATTATGAGAAGTAGCCTTCATGGATTTAAGAACTACGAGAGCTTCCAATTGACCATTTTTAACTAGAGTGTGCCGTGATATCATTGACTGCTGTCGAAAATTTGGTGAGCAATATATAGATTTTTGGTTTTAGGTCCTTTGAAATAACATTTGTAACAACTTATAACATCTTGGTATTATGTGCCCAACAACTCCACAAAAATGACATATAGGTATGAACCTCTGATTCTTCCTTGCGATTTCCTTTTGGACAAGTCTGATTATTTCATTATTTTCATCATTCAACTTAGAGCATTCATCGTTATGGCCAATACCTTAGTGGTCTCCATTAATCTTATCGATTCCCAGTAACATTTCTAACTTTTTAGTATCTCCATTTAACATTCTTATCCCTTTTTCTATGCTAACCAGCTTTAGCTTTGTTTCGTTCAACTCATCTATTGTAGATAATAATTTATTCGAATGATGTTCTTCATAGTAGAGTTTTCCTTCTTTAATTTTTCATTCTTCTCACATGTTTGCACCCATTTTGCATACATTAATTCATAGGCTTTGTACATATCCTCTTCTTTGTTTTCTGAATCACTATCATCACTGTTATGATCTAAAATTAAGCTTTGGGCTGATTCATTTGCATTTTTCCTAAAATTCTGAGTTCATTTATCTACGATTTGATCATCAATTTCTTCCTTCTTGGTTACTGTTAAACAAGCAACTGAACTTTTGCTATATAAAGCAACCAATGCAATATTACTCACAAATTCCTTTTCACTACTATACTCATTTTTGGATTCATTCTCACTCCAAATGCTAGTATAGGACTTCCCCTTTTTCTTCTTCAAAATATTAGCACATTCTACTTACACATGTTCGAATCCTTGACATTCATGAAATTGAATTTTCTTCACTTTTCTTTCACCCTTTTGAGTTTTAGCTTATTGTTTAAAGTTGTTGTTCGATGAACTTCTACCGTTTTGCCTAAACTCTGGTCTATCCTTTTCACTTTCTTCAACTACTTACTAAAATTTCTTGTCAATAATACCAGATCCTCATTCTCATTAGATTCATCTTCTACATCATTTATAACTTTACCGATTTTAGCTTGCAGTGTCAATCCATTACTTTTCTCTCATTTATCCCTCAATAAGTTCATCTCAAAATTGGTAAGAATCCTAATTACCTTATCTAACGACAATTCATTACTATCATAAGCTTCCAATTTTTAGTATGAATCTCAAAGGTAATGATCTCAATGTCTTCTTAACCTGTTTTAAGCTAAAATACTTCTTCCTGAGTTGATGTGTTTGGTTTGCTATGTCACATAATCTCTTAGGAAAGTCTCTAATGGTTTCATTCTCATCCATCTTCAGCTTTTCAAATCTCACAGTCAACATATGAAGTTTTGAGGTTATCATAAATTTTGATCCCTTATGTATAGTTTGTAAGGAGTCTCACACCCTTTTTTGCCGATTAACAAGCTGATATCATCAAAAATAGACCTTCATCAATGACACTAAAGATGGCATTCATGGCTTAAGAATTTCTAACTGCTCTCTCTTCTTTACCTCTTGTCTACTCAAATGAATCTTTCAATACTACTTCTACCTTGTCATTAGTTATCACTGGATGTGTCTAGCCATGTAGCACTGAGTTCCACGCTGTTGTTCCCTGTGCCTGAATAAAAACTCTCATTTGTGATTTCCACACAGGATAATTGGAACCATCCAACAACAGCGACCTAATGATTGATACTCCTTCTCTTGTAGCCATATTTTCAAAACGCATATTTGCACTAACTTGCTATACCAAGTTCTGATTCAGTGACTTGCTCTAATACCAATTGAAAATTCTAAAAGAATGTAATTTTGCAAAATTTCTGATTTTGCCACAGTTGATTCTAGCACAATCAAAAATAAAAATTAATAGCACAAATGTAAATCAATGCCAGAAATTTATTAACGTGGTTCGGCATACTTTGCCTACGTCTACGAAGCCTTCACCTAGCTTAATACTTTCACTAACGACAATAGTTTTAGACAAGGTTTTATCGAGCTAACACACTCAACTGTTGACACTATCTCTCATCCTCATAACCCGTGAAAGAAATTTACATCCAATAACACCACCAACTTGCACTAACCTTAACAGAGGATTTTCTCAATAATAATTTTTAACGATAAAAATTATGAAGAAACAACTCAAGTGATTAAAAATAATAACAAACATAGCCAAATACACTTGAGATAATAAAGATAATTTTTCTAATTAATTCAGCTCCTTTAATGAAAGATCGAAAAGTTATTCATCAATAGTTATAGTGTATTCAGCTAGTAGATTTTTCAGACATCACTTCCACTATGGATAGACACACAATCAATATCAATTCAGTTCACCAAAAGTCACACAATGGATAAGAAACAACAACACAAAAGGAATAAATGAACCAGAAAATAAATTAGTTGCAAAACTCTCAAGGAATAACCTCAATTTTTCTTTGAATAATAGAAGAATACCCAGCCAAGAACCAACCATTATGTAAGGCAAAACATAGCCAAGTATTGTATAATCTAAGAGAGGACAAAAAATACAAGAAAAACACTGCACACCTTTTTCAACCTAGCTTCATTTTTCAACCTAGCTTCATGATTCGCCAAAAATTATAACACCAACAATACAGCCCTAGGTTGTGTGATTCACCAAAATGATTTCAACAGATAGATGTTTATCTTCACACATTCAACTTATAAAAACATATCGATATTTTTCCTAGAAATCGCAGCTGTTAGGTCGTCAATAACTCCTTCCTAAAAACGACAACATCCAGTCCAATGCACATCAGGATCCCAGCCATATTACATATTCCATAATCAATTAAAATTCCTAGAAAAATTTAAATCCTTGGATAATCATTATCCTAAAAATAATCAATTCAAAAAATCTTTAATTAGGATTTTAAGCCTTATCATCACTTCTCTTTCTTATCAACCCTTGTCTTGAAATGGATAAGAACACAAATTGTTAATGGGTAGTTAACATCTTAAATCACTAATATTACAAAGTTTAAGAACACATTTTAAAGCAACAGTTCTCATAGCCTCAAAATTATCAGATTTAGTACTAAAAAACCAAATAATTCAACAAAGTTCTCCAAAAAACCAAATAATTCAAAAAACCAGATAGCAATTAACTAAGTATCACTAACATCTAGCAAAAAAGTCCAAAATATCCCTAAGATACATTTCATTGAACACTCCACATGCAATTTAAATTCATATCTAGCTAATAAAAAAAGCACTGTATTTTACCATTATTCACCAACATAAACACATTGAAATAAAAAAAGAACCAATCATAGTCGAAAAAAATGCTGAATACTCAAACCATATTAACAAAACTGACGACCATATAAGCATTTAACAGCAACAATGAAAGCAGAAAAAATAAACTCAAGAGCAAAACAGGGATGACTAATCTCGACCGATGATTAACTAGAGACGATAGATGGTGGAAGAACAACCGCAGAAGACAAATGATGACAATTAAGGAAGAAACCCAAGAAATAAAGAAGAATACGAAATGAGCAAGCGAGGGGGGCTTCGATTGCAAGGTTTAACTTTTACGGAAAACAACGTCGTCAGTTGTTAAAACAAACGACATCTTTTTTGTTTAATTTAAAATATTCTACTAATTTTAAATGGTGCAGTTGAAGACGACAATGACGTCGTTTGTTTTCTACAATTGGTGATGATTTAATAAAATGTCACCAAAGGTTTACCATAAATCGTAGCCAACATAGACACCCTTTAGTGATGATTTCGTGTAATCATCGCTAAATGGATATATCAAATTGTCGCCAATTCTTTTCATATTTATGATAATTTTTAATATAACAATTTTGTAATATATCATTTATATAAAATAGTAAATAATAAATAGGATTTTGTAACAACAGATAGAATCGTCAAATCATACATTTTAAAATAGATTAATAAAAAGTATAAATTAATTTAATATAAACTAATTTTGTATTTTTAGTTTTATAAATGGGAAGAAATGACATTGTTGTTAACTAAATTTATTTTTAGACTTATAATCATTATCCATAACATTAAACTTGATTTTTAAGAATATGATATTAATATGTAATATTTTTTTCCATTTTTACTATATTGTAATTATTTTTAATTATATTACAAGATAGATAATTATATATGGTAATTAATACAATGTTATATGAATGTATAGATAATAATTGTAACTAATATAATGATTTATGAATGCATAGATAATAGATAAATTTTCTCATATCTTACTTATGTAATATATTAGTTGATTTATTCATAATTCTATAGTTATTATATATAAATTTGGTATTTTTTTAAAAAAAATATATTATATACAATTTCGTCGCTAAAGGTCAAGCCAAATAGTAATGGGCCACCATTTGGTGATGATTATCTAAATTATGGCCTAATGGTATATTTCTTCTGAATTAATCGAAAATGA
>JANZLD010000007.1:3430045-3440100 GCA_026413575.1 Erythroxylum carthagenense
AGTTTTTGTATAGTAAAGTTTCATTCAATTTTGGAACATTTTATTCCACCCCTAAGAATTTATAGGATTTTATTACCAAAAGAATTTAATTAAACATAATAAATTTTATGCTAAATTGACTTTTTAAAATAAAACTGTTAACGTTAAGTCATCACGAAATGTCGACATAGTAACTAATTTCCGGTGCTATAAGGAATGTGGAAAAATTCTCCCTGATGAAGAATAAATCGATGAACAACAAATCTCCTCATTAAAGTCTAATCACCCGTTGCCTTTAATGCCTAATCTTCTTCTTTAAAGTTCTTAGAATGATTTAAATTGCCTCTCTTCCTTAATTATTTGTATCTCATTTTCTGTTAGGAAGCTATCAAATGAACGTTTGACTGTATATACTATATGTTGTGTAATGCTTCCTCAAATCTTCAAGAGAACATAGATGAAAATGGAGGCGATGTGTCCCGATGGTTGGTATAAGACTAGGAAAATCGATTGTTTTCGAACAATAGTCGATTCCAATTACTATGTTTGTTCAATCTGGTATGCATGTGTTCGAATTTGGGCTCGTTATATTATTTGAATTAATTAGCTATTTAAGTTTTATGCTAATTGTTTCTTAGGTGAAAGCATCGTACATGTGGTTCATCTAATTTAGTGATTCATACTGCATTTAAGGATTTGTTCACTATATCTTTTGCTAATTTAGTTAAAGCTAGGAAGTTGTTAGAAGAGGGTGTTAATAACCCAACAGTTGAGGGAAGATCTTTGAATGTTTCAATTGATACCTTCAAACGTGTAAGGACCCTTTTTAGGAATCCAAACATAAGGACTTCTTTACCTTTTCTACCGAGTTTCATGTCATTTAGAATCCAAAAAAATAATTATTTCTTTTCCTTTTAGATGGAATAAGTGTAAAACTTTATTTATTATTTTGTCTTTAAGAATTGCTAAACTTCTAATTAAATTCTTGTACGACTAACTGTATATCATTATATTATATTACTTACCATATTTCAATATTAATGTATTATTATTTTATTGTTAAAAATATTAATGATTAAGAATAGTGGTTAATTTAAATTTATTATATTTTGTTCTTGTTAATATTAAAAATTTAGATATGTTTATCTTTTTATATCCAAATAATATTTTCTTTTCAAAATTTAAATTACCTACCATGTATCTTTCAACAATATGTTTAACACTTTGAAAACATTTTACAATTTTTAGATGTTCCATTCTATTTTATGAACTGAGGTGTAGTACTATGTACAATAGATATCATTAAAGAATCATTTGTGTATAAAACCTTAGATTTAAACTAACTTATGAAGTTTAATACATCAGTTATTTAAGCAAATTTATAAAGAAGGCAAATGAAAAAAATATGAAAAATCATCTAAATGTCAATTATAATTAACCCTAGGATTATTAAGCACACTTACCATTCAAAAATTATCTTCTTAACATTATTATTTTTAAGAACACTAACACACAAAAATTCATCAAAATTCTTCTAAGAAATATATAAGATATAAAATCTTTAATATCAACTTTTGACGACAATTTCTCAATTCATCACCAAAAGTACAACTTTTAGCAACGATTGAGAGAATCATCATGAAAGGTTCGACATCTGGTGGCGACATTCTTAAGCCATTGCAAAATGTTGCTCCTTTTGTGAAGATTCACATAAATCATCGCAAAATATATTTCTTTCGTGACAATTAGGTAAAACGTCACAAAAGTTGAACTTTTGGCTACGAATTTAGAAATCATAAAACATAGCTAAAAATAAGTTTTGTTCTAATGTCTCCCTTGATATAATGTATTTTCTTCCATGTGTTCTAGTGCAGTTAAATGATAGCTTTTTAATCTTTCTCTTAATCTTATTCCATCCTCTGCTTGGTGCCATTTTATACGAATTTCTTCACTGGGATCAAAAATATGTTCGAACCTGTTTACTTCTGTATAAGAACCGTTGGACCACCAAAAGCTGCAATACAGATTCGAATAATTGAATCTGTGCATCTTGTATCAATACAGATAACCTCAGCTATTAACTTTCAACATTCTCAATACCTTTCTCTTCCGTTTCCAAAGAAAGTGGAATAAGGATATAATTATTGGTTCAATGGGACAACAAGTGCCAGGGGCATTTCAGTTTAGAACTGCAAAATTTTCAGAAATAGACGTGAACCCATCACAGGGAAATTATGGTGAAAACTTTACAAAGGGTAGATGGGCCACAAATACCATATCATACATTATAATGGCAAAAAACTATGCAACATTAATCTTTTCTCATTCTGTAACCACAGAAATGGCACGCAACACTACGGTCTCTACCGTCACACCAGGCCCGAATCCCATCAGAACACCCCACTCAAGTCCGTCACCTGTGGTCCCTTTCCCTTCCTTCTTCGATCTCCTTCTCATCTCGTCCAATATGAACAGCACTGTCGCACCTGACATGTTCCCGTACTCGCTGAGCACGTGTCTAGTTGCTCTCAGCTTGCCCGGTTTCAATTCCAATTTCGCTTCTATCTCTGCTAAAATCGCAGGCCCTCCTGGATGTGGTATCCAGAATATTGAGTTCCAATCATTTATACCAAGTGGACTAAACGCTTTATCCAAGCATTGCTCAATGTTGCTCGCCACCAAAGTTGGAACCATTTTGTCAACGTAAAACGTTAGCCCCATTTCTTTAACACGTCCGCGAATTGCTTTGCTTGTGTTAGGAACCAATGTTTGGGAAGCTGAGAAAATTTCAAAGATAGGTTTTTCGATGGATAGGTCAGGGTCAGCACCAATAATGAGAGCAGCTGCACCGTCACCGAAAATACCCATACGTATAAGATTAGCCAAGTCGGTCTCTGACGGTCCACGAAACGTCATGACGGTAAGCTCGCTACAAACTACAAGAACGCGCGAACCGACATTGTTTTCTGCCAAGTCCTTGGCAATGCGAAGCACAGTGCCACCTGCATGACAGCCAATAGTGTAGAGCATTACTCGGTTTACGGACAACGGAAGACCTAGAAGGTGCACGAGGTGACAGTCCACGCCAGGCTTTTCTATGCCTGAAGTTGAAGAGAAGATGAGGTGTGTGATTTTGTTTTTGGGTTGTCCCCATTCCTCGATGGCCCTGGATGCTGCCCTGGCAGCGAGTTTGGGGACCTCAGCAACTTCGATCTCTTGACGTGCGTCTAGTGATGGAGCGTCGTAGGTTGCTATGCTGGGATGCTCTTGGAGAACTTCCTCTGTCAAGTGCAAGTATCGCTTCCTTACCGTTGATCTCTCGCCTGTTGGTGTCATGAAACGTTGAGTTAATCCGCAATTTGATTAAGATCATAAGTCCGTTTTGACATGAGCATTTCTTGCTGGTTGGCAGATCACTATTAAATTTATCTACTCATCAAGGAATGATTAGCTATTGAAATATAAAAACATTTTAAAGCGAAATACAAAGCTTACTAAGATTGTTCTAATTTCTTTCTCAATTTTACTAAACCACCAGAAAAGGGTACTACAGTCATTGCTTAAACATTCATTTCCACGAACTATAACCCAATTATCTCTCCATTTGAGTTAGTGTCATATTTCAATTAAGTAAAAATGTCAATTAGCAAAATACGTCCAACTTAGAGTTGAAGAAATGTTAATGAAACTGCCCTTCATTACCTTTTTGTATGTAGATTGTCCTAAATGCATCTAAATGGATGTACATACCACAAACGATCACAATCCTATATCTGTGAATCAAGAAACTCCTCCAGGTTCACGTCCTGGTGGTAGAGTTAATGTTTTCTAATTGTTAAGAAAGAGAAATTATTTTTTTGCTTCTTCACGCATGTGTGTGTGTGTTTGTGATGTTTTGTTATGATGGTAGAGAAACATATATGGTTTAATTAAGAAGGCAAATATGCATAACAAATGGAGCACAATAGGGTATTGTGACGCTCACATATGCGCTTGAACTTGTCTTTAAGGGACGTCAGGTGCTCGGATTTGGTAACTCTGAAGCTATAGTCAGGAAATTCGTCTTGGTTGAAACAGTTTGATGGATTTGCGGTACCAATGGCTAGAATAGAGGCCAGACCATGAGGTCGCCGAGCTCCATTCATTTTCTTGACGGTTCCGTTCATTTCTAGGCCAAATGTAAAGCACTAGAGCACTCTCGCCAAGCGTGGTGGTAAAAGGAAGAGGGGAGATAGAGAAGTGTGTTGAGTCTCCAAAGTGTGCAACTAAAGCCTCAGGTTTTATAGCCATAAAGGGATATGAATAGAGAAGGGGAGAAATTGTTTTTTATTTATTTATAACAAATTAGGCACACATGACCGTTAAAATTTCATGTGTCAACATATGTTTGATTGGTCTGGGAATATACTCACAAGCTAGATTGCTGTCCTTTCATTTGACATTCAGAATCAGATTGTTATCTAGTGTACAAAGCTACAATCAGAATAGATTTGTCTGGGAATATATTCATAATCAAATTGTTATCTACTATACAAACCTCCGCCTTTTGCAAAGGGCGAAATATCTACATTATTTATATACAATATTTTCTTTGTATCTTACAAAAATATTATTTTCGTAACTTTCGTAACTCAAATCTGTATTTTTTAATTATAAAGAAATAATTTTACCCGTCGTTAAAAATTTACCCTTATCATATACCCCGCCAACTATACCATAAAAATGCGTAAAATGGAAATAATTAACGAAAGAATCGGTCATGGTATCCAGAATTTCAGTCTTGATGGTGCACAAATGATTTATAACCTCTCTTTCACTGCTATATATACACAATTTAATGGTATTCATGAGGTTTTTAGACTTTGGATTGGACTGAATTAAGTTGTTTTCAATCTATTTTTTCTACCTCAATATACCGTTATTCAAAGAGAATCTACCTGAGCATTTAATTTGCTGGGTCCATGACTTCAGTGGAGGGGGCTACAAAAGTTTAACATGTGGAGTGTATCGAATGGGGAAATTTCCTATCCGTCCCCTCTTCTTTCCATGACACTTGGGGTCCACAAGTAACTCCTGAAAACCACAACGTCTATACTGCAATATTGAAAAAACTCGTCTAAGGAAAGTTGATAAAGAATTTTTCTGATTTAAGTGAGGTCGCGGGTTTCAATCGCTTTTATGTATACAGTTGTTTAAAACTTGGAATCAGAACTTTGCCTCCAACAAGGGACCTATTCGATTTGAGCAAAAATTAGTCTGAAAGTAAAGAACTTAAAGGTGTCTTTTCATAATTAAGACCCTCCTACTATCCTTCGTAAACAAAAAAAAAAAAACTTAGAATAAGAAGTTTACATTTTCCTTATCTCCCCACATGTCAAGAACACATCCATGAATATAGCATTAAAATGAGATCACAACTTGGCGCACGAGAACCAAAACCAATATTAATTGTAAGGCAAATTAGTGATGGTGGTCGTCCGCGTAGTGTAATGAACTTTTGTTTTTTTTTGTATCTGTTAGCCACTGGATCAAGAATCTGGAGACAAAAGACTTCTAGTCGTTTAATGATATGTTTTCTGTCTAATATCTCATGAATTGCGTATATCAAATATATTATAAATCGTTCGATGGCTTTTTTAATATTTCAAAATTACGTATGTTAAATAAATTATTTAATAAAATAAGACGTAACTCATAACCTTTTAATGCAAAAGACTCATTTCCTCCTTTTGAGAATAAAGCGTAGAAATTTAAAAACTTAGCATTTTCAAAACACTGTATATAAAATATAACTGGGTCAAATCTTCTATTAAAAAAAAAAGACTTAAGAATCCTATAACTTGTATATGAACTTAATTAGAAAAGGTTCAATCTCTCTTTATGTGTTCCCCCGTTCAAAAAATATACTTGCTAAGGGTCTGAATATTGTACCACACCTAACGAAAAATGGTACAGTAATTATATATGTCATATTAGCTTATGGTACAAGTCGATACTCAAGTTACTGATAATATATTAGGTTAAATTGAAAATTTATGTAAATTTAGGGACTATTTTTTTAAAAAATCTAACCCTAAATGCTCAACTTATATAATTTCTCGTACTCTAATTGTTTTACGTTTAAGCTTAGTTTTCTCCCTTTTTGTTTGTTATTATTGTGCTTGAAATTATTCTTCAGTTGCTCTTTAAACTTGTTAATGCCGTATTACGGATTCTTCTTGCTTTTTTACAAGCTCTTAGTTTCTTGTTCTTTGATATTCATTGTTTGTCTTTATTTATTTATTACAGATAAATAGTGGAAAGCTCAGATACTATTGATAGTTCAACTTGTTCAAGATGATCCAATGATCCAGATTGAGCTACTAGATTGGTTAGTTTGAAGAATCAGACTATTTATTTGTATTACAACAAATGTTTGAAAGATAGGGTGTTAAGTTGTCATTTTGCACTTATTTGGTATATAAATTTCTCTCATGTGTTGAAATTATTATTCAAAATTAATGGATTTGTTTCTTAATTGTTTTCAGATGATTGTCAATACTTGGAGATAAAATTGAATCAAAAAGAGGCAAGGAAAGTAAAGATAATCTGAAAATTTCAAATTGACAACAAATTCAGTGATTAAGCATGAGCACGTGTAAGGACAAAATCTATCTGCAAGATCTGTTTTAAAATGCAAATCCGATCCACTTTAGATTTTTATGATTTGGAGAATCAGATTGCATCTTTATTGATATGGATCGATCACCCGAATCTTTGGGGGGTAGGGGGGTTATCTGCAAAAGATCATGGAAAAAAAGAGGAGATCGAAGGAGATAAAGAAGAATTCGCATTACTTTTCACGCAGACCACTTTAGGGGATAGTTTTTACATTTTCTGCAGTTTTTCTTCTTGCTTTTCGACAGTCATAATTAGATCTTCCATTTTCTGCAGTGTTTCTTTAGGGGTTTTCAAATTTTCTAGGAAAGACCAAGGATGGAGGCTTTACATTTGGTTATTTCTTTGTTGATTTTTACTTTCGTTATGATTAGTTAAACCCTTTTCTTAGTTGAGAGAAATCGTGTTATCATCTATTAAGCGTGAGATGTTCTAATAAAGTTTATTTCATTGATGAATATTGAGAACCTTCTGAATTGCTTTTATGATTGAATTGATTGATTTCTAGGGTGTGCAACTAGGAGTTTATTCATTTAATAGCCAGAGTGGCAATTAGGATTACCATCTTTACATTAGAGTTTAAAATTCTAAGAAGAAACTCATAATGATTAAATGCATGTCATACATGTGTTGTCTTGTTCATTGGTTTCTTAGGTTTTAAAGCTATTACTCAATTGAACTTATGATCGTATCTAAGTTGTTAATTGATAAGAATGCTTAGAATACATGCTTCTATTCATTTAAATTTAAGAGAAAACATCACCCAATAAATGTTTATTAATGAACTGAATTTTATATCAAGGATCAATATTAGTATGATAACATCGGTGATCCAATCAAGGTTTGTTTACTAAATTTCTAGATCTGAATATTTTTGTTTAGTTTCAGTTTTTGTTATTTCTAATTTCTTAAATTACGTGAACCAAAACCCCCCATTTGTTTTAATTTTAAACTTGTATAACCTTTGCCGTTAAAAATTTCTCCTGAGAGCGATCCCTACTTTCCATTATTACATTAATTTGTATTGTATAAATTTGGTTGTAAATGACAGCAATATCATGGGGCAATCACTAGATTAAATAAACATTTAGCTATGCTCAAAAGTGATGTAGAACCTTATAAGAAAGTTAGTCATAATGTGAAATGAAAAATAAAAAATTTTCTTGAAGAGTATCAAAATGAGAAGGATAGAAGCTAAATACTAAAGTATGAAATTGATATTAGAAGTTCTTTTCGCAGTGGTTAGGATGATACTGAAAATGTTGAAGATGATATTCTTACTTAAAAAGAATAGATATATGCACTTGATGTGAGAAAGAGAAGAAGACATGTGTTTAAATTTTTTGCCCTATAAATATTTTCAAGCATTGATTGAAAGAATTTGTAACTAATGCAATAAAAGTTTGTAATTTGCAGGCATGACCTAACTTATAAACTTTGTAATTCATAGATTGCATGTGTATTACTCCTTATATGATGTTTCCAAAGAGTTGATCAAAAAATTAGAAGAAAGATGGGGAAAATCTTATAGTCAGATGATTTCATAAGAAAATCAATAATAAAAGTGAAATAGAGTGATATTTTCTTACCAAAGGAGGAAGGGAATTTAGGAATTATTCCCTTTACATTCACTAAAAAAATCTTAATAATCAACAAATATGAAAATTTCTTACAGCTAAATTAGCTCTTTGGGTGAGACAGATCCATGCTTATTACCTGAATACAGGGAGCTTTTGAAATATCAGACTTAAAAGTAATACCTTATGAACTATGTTGTATATTCTCAATTTGAGAGAGCAAGTTAGATTGGAATTTAAGATGGTGGATAAAAAAAAGATTTTGAAATGATAATTAGAGCAACAAAGGTCCTGCTTGTAGAATCACTAAGCTTAATGTTCTTAGGAACTTAATACCAAATAATGCCACAGTCAGATATGTCTTTAAGAACAATTTATGTAATCTCAATGAAATGGATTGATTAACTTCTATAACCTTGACCTCTACTCCCTTCATTAAATCTAATAGATAAGAATCAATATAATGGCTAAATGATTCCTAAAGGAGCTTTACAAACCATTCTTACAAGCAACTTTTAAGGACATGGCCCTTCAAAATGAGATGGTACAAAAATAATGCGGTTTAAGCAGACAAATCATAAAGTATGTTTTATCCTCTATCTTGCTATTATAAAGAGGATAAACATAATTGATATATTAAATGATAATCACAACATTGTTAATGGTTGTGATCTATATAAGCAAGACCATGTTATTAGTCATTTTGAATGTAATTAACATAGGAAATGGCATAAAAACTCTATAGCCTCTCTTCTCCACGTAGTGATTTGGCTTGAGATAATCAACTAAATCAATCAAAGACAAAGTGTATACAAATGAGACCCCTTATCCAGAAAGTTGCATTTGGCAATATAGTTTACTTAATATAGAGAGAAAAATATCAAACAAGTTTTCAAAACAAAGGTTTCAAAGCAATAATAAGTTCTACTTAACCTAAAGAACTTGATAAAGGAGTAATTGATTATGTATAATATTCATTTTAGTTACAACTTAACTTTAGCTACCAATTTAGGAAACTCCATACATTGATTTATAGGGAATGAAAGAAATGAATTATAAGAGCTTTAAGCTAAAATGTTTACTTAGATACCATAGTTGTAATACCCTACATCTAGCAGGTTCTCTTTAGGATCCATCTTAACCATTTATGCTCCTATTCTAATCAAAGCATCACTCCTTTCAAGGATAGTTCTTCCAACATTCTAGGTCCTCCTTGATTATAGTTACTTTATACTCCTTTGTAATCATTTTAGTTTAAGCTTTGTTTCAATTGTATCTAACTTTGCATCATAGCTCTATACGGAGCCTTTTCCTTTTATTAATACAATTTATTTTCTATAAAAAATCTACATAAACTTATTAGTGCAAAAATAAGAGAAGAGAAAGGTAAATAATAAGAGAGAGACTAAAACATAAGTTTAATATAATAATAAGTTTAAAATCTTTATATAAAATTATATGACGTCAAGTAAGTTGATATCCAAGTTAGTAAGATATGTTAACAAACTTGTACATAAAACTTTGAACTTTATAAAAGTAAAAAAAAGTTATGAAGACATTCAATTTTTTTTGCATTTTTATAAACTGAATATATTAAGATTTTAAAGATAATTAATACCAAAAAGATATTTCAATTATTTAATTATTATATATTGTTTAATTTTATTAAATTATTTCTTATTATATATTGTTTAATTAGTGTAAATTGATAATTAAAAATTTATTGTAATCAAAATGAAATAAAATATAAAGTGAATAATAGATAAAAATTAATATATATTATCCTTAATTCTGCAAGCTTAGTTTATTTAAAAATTTTATAATTTTTAAATAAACTAAGCT
>JANZLD010000007.1:3478557-3495716 GCA_026413575.1 Erythroxylum carthagenense
ATGTATGTATGAATGTAGCATGAAAATTTAAAAGAAAAACAAATAGTCCATTCATATTAAATAAGCTTATCTTTAAATAAAAAGGCGGATAAACGGGTACCCAATGGAGATCAAACCCCCAACAGGTACAGGTATGGGAGTGCCAAACAAATCCCTTATGAGGATGGGGTGGGGGCAGGTTCATGGGGCGGGTACGGGGGATGGCATACCCGCCCCGTTGCCATCCCTAGTTGAACCTCTCTTCAACACTTGTAAAATATTCTCAACACGCTTATCGAGATATCGTTAGAGGCTTAGCATGTGTACGTCTACAATAGTTAAGAGAAACCAATTTCAAAAGTGATTTAGGAGAAATGTTAAGAAAATTATTAAGATATATAATAAAATATAATTTATGTTTATGTTTACTATGTTTGTATATGAATCAATTCTCTTAGTTAAGAGTGGCCTTTGCAGAGTTGGAGCACCATCTTTATTACAGTACTGCAATAACAATAAGAAAAAGGACCCTTTTTTTTTTTAAAATAATAGGAAAAGGATTTGGTGAGAGAAGTTAGGGAACTCAACACAACTCACTCTGGATCTTCGATTTAGGGTTTGAGACGTCTTAGTAGACTGGACTGGAAGGTGACCTGGGCTTTTGGGTTTGCTTACATTTCCCTAGAAAGGATAAATACATATCGTACGTGACAGTGAACGGCAAGAGCACATGCACAGATCGGGGATGAATATTGGGGTCAACTGGCACTTTGAATAGTTAGCCAGTCAAATGGTCTTTGGCCTTTCTTGTTATCTGAGGAAGATAGAGGAAGCCATGAATCATCTTCTAAATTTGTGATGCGTATGAACTGGTCACTGATCATGGGATTTCCCATCTCTTCAATTAATTTTCTGCTCCCTACTTTGTAAGTTAAAGGTAAACTCTAACTTACAACATACTCCTTTCTATTCAAAATAAGCATCGCTTTAGAGATATTTTAATTATTTAAAATAAGTGTCGTTCACGATTTTTTATGCATGTTTATAATTTTATTTCCAAAATTACCCTTTAATTTCTCTCACATCTTAATTATACAGATTACATTTTCAAGACAATTCAACATGCAATTAATAAGGGTATATCAAATATTTCACTAACTTTCTTAATAAATGTGTATCTCTCTAAAACAACACTTATTTTGAATAGGAGAGAGTAGTGTTTAAGGGAAGTTTGCTCTTATTAATTTCGTTCATCACTAGTAATTAATACCTTAATACTTCTGACATCAATGCAAGATCATCCTTGCTTTACTTCATCCCCTTCAACTTATCATTCTCATCAGTTACTTCAAAATTTATCAAACCGCTGACTGAATTATTATAAGTTGACTGCGTAAGTGGGTCTGTTCTTTAACCATAAAGATGACTAATGACCAACTGCTTCAAAAGTCAAAACCATTTACCTTTCAAAGCTTTCATGTCGTTAGTGCCCAATTTAAAATTACCAACTAATCTTTGATTAGATTAGATGCCACAATCCATGATAACAAAGCCTTTCTCTAACAATCATGTCTGGCACAAACAGGGAATTATTACTTTTGCTGGTTTGGTTTTACTTCTTAAGTTTCTGTTTCCGTTCGAACTTTTTTTTTTAATTTGTAACTTTTGATTGCGAATGTTTCAGTTTTATAGAACTTGTGTAAATTATTAAATATAGTTTTATTTAGTAATACTGTTTTATTATTACATTTTAAAAATGATTTAAAATAAAATTTAAATAATAAACCTATTTTAGAATTAGTTACTTAATTTATAATATATAGATTTCAATTAATTAATGTTATAATTATTTATGAAGAGGAGATAATTTTATTATTTATATCCAATTTACATAAAATTAATCAATTTCACTAAAGTAATTGTCACTTATTAATAAATTTTTAGTTATAATGGATATGATAAATATATTTTATTTAGTAATTAATATAGATGGACATTAATTTAATACTACTCTGACTTGACTCTAGTGATGAATTTACATAAAACGATGAAAGATATTTGTATGTTTTATCCATATTTATGAGTTCACAAAAGAAGGCAAAAACATATAAAGGGATGGATGTGATTGGATTACTACGGTGTTTTGAGCTTGAATTGGGTTTGCATTTGGGATTCGGAATCTCTAAATGATCCCCCGATTAAAGGGCTAAAAGTAGTATTTTGAAACTCAGATTGAACATCAAATTGAAGATTTTATTGATTACCGGTTTGATCGGTTCGACCGGTTCAATCACCGGTCTAATCAGTATTAAGTCATAATTATGTAATAATTATATTTAATTATATATAATATTAATAATATTAAAAAATACAAAAAATACCAAATAATATAAAAATATAAAAAATGAAAAATTTATCAAATCAGTGATAGAATCGTCCGAACCGGACCTAATAACCGACCGGTCATCAGTCAAATCGATCGGTCTGATCCAATTTTTAAAACAGAGGCTAAAAAGTTTGAAGTTGTTCTCATTGGAGGTAAAGTTACCACATGGGATATGCACCACGTGCTACACTAACCAAGGCCTTAGTAAGTCAAGAAAACACTTAATTTAACCACATGCATTGATGATAGTTTAGCAAGTTACCAATGTGTAGTGTAGAATCGATTCAATATCTTAAGGTAACCTCACAATTTGGAATGATCTAATTATGATAATCTCATAATTGAAGAAGCCGTTAAAGTTGTGGCGATTTTATAGAAATACCATACACACACAAACACACATATATAGATTCACAAACCTCCTTTCTCACACATTTTGTCGGAATTTTTCATTTGAATCGTGCTCTGCGACATGCTCTTGGACCGTCAAACTAAAAGTTTCCTTCTTCCAACTCAAGATGATAGGGACTACTCCAAAATCATTATTAATTTCGCCCGCAAACCATTCCACTGTAGAAGAGTCAAGCTTTAATGTCGTCCAATCAGTTACTTTTACCTGAATTTTACTGTGTGCATTTTACTTGGGATCCATGTCCATCAACAGTCCAAATTCGGCCACAGCAGCACTCGGCCATTGCTACTATTGGTCACTTTTGTGAAGTTCCGAAACTTGAGGTCATGTGCTGAATCCCACTGCAGCCAGGCTATCAAACCTAGAAGCCAAGTCGCATTGCTTTAATTCCTTTTTAAATGGGTTCACAACTGCAATTTTGATTATTATCTTGACATTTATTAATGTCAGTCATGTTTGTAATTATATCCTCCATTAGTTGTAATTACTGCAATAACTAATACATAGTATCACCAACCCACTACTTAAAAACACTGGCTTTAATATTGGAAGCTTGGTAATATGTTAATTCAACTTATTTAACTCCATGCATGACCAGTACTTACTTATACTTCTGGTCACCAGCATATATAGTAAGAAATCAGCTGGACGTAATTTACACTGGGGTCTTACTTAGAAAATCATAGGAAGGTCAGTGAGTCTGCAAAAACTTCTGAATTCCAGCCCTCTAGTCACTTTCCAACACGCATAGAGATCAGTAGTTGAGAATTGAAACCCTAGCTAATTAAGTGGGTCAAAGTGGGGCACAATAGCTAGTTGCATGCGCCAGGGCTATCAAGCTAAGCTTCATTTCATTACATTTGGCACTAGGGACAAAAAGGAGGGAGGTCCTCATTTAGGAACAATATTCTGATTCTTCTGGATAATGAATGCAAAAAACGAATTTGACTACATCTAATTGATAAAACAATTCTGCTTAGAACGAGATCAATCAACAAAAAAGATAAAAGAAAAGAGGCTACAGGTGGGATCCAATCCTAGCCGTCCTTATGGACAGATGGCCACAGGCAGATCGACTGGTGAAGTTGGCCGGTAGACGGCTGACGATGAAGGGGGTTAGATGTCTCCCTGACGTGCATATATATGTAACAAATGGCCGAGAATAAAATTAATTAAGGCATTCCAATTCTTCATATATAATTAAATCACCAGACACAGGCAATCGTCAGCGTTGGAGCAGGACAGAGCCAAAGAGCTAATTAAGGTTGGCATGTTAACGAGTCGTGATTCGGCTGTCATATTTTTAATGTGGCAGTGATTAAAATACGAGGGTGTCTCACATGGCGGATTCTCGGTGCCTCTCTGTATATAATACTCAGAGAATCCCAGTTCTATTTTGTTTTCTTGTTTTTGTAAGATACAAACAATGATCAAGGGAACATAAGACATTAATTGTCTGCCATTTCTGCATATATATTCACTTTAATTATAATTGTTGAGCATATAGAAACACTTTGGTTGGATTATTTGATCCATACTTATACCTATTACACTAACACACAATGTCATGAATGGGTGAGATGGGATTCTAATACGTGCCATATACAAATTGGGTATTCAATTGGAAACAGGGAGGAGAGGGAATGGGAGGAGTTTGTTTGATTGAAACCTTATTTTCCGAGAAATGCGCCTACTTGCCGCATCTTTGCTTTCCCATCACTTGTTTTCTCGGGAAAAATATCTTTTTAGGCCAAAGTCATTTCTAGGCCATATTTTCCCCAACTTCTTACATAAAAGAAGAGAGAGAGATTGACCAAACTCAGAGACAATAGACTTACTTATCTTAATTATAAAACATTAAACAGTTGCCTAAACCTCTACATCATTACTTTATTCTCACTTCGATTTTTCTTTTGCATCTCTCTATTGTTAGTGTGTTGCGTGTACAAGTAGAGAAGCTGTTTTGTATGAAAAGTCAGCGACTCTCCACCATACTTTTCTTTCTCCTTGATGACCTTCTTTTGTTTTGTCTTGGTAAGGAGTGAGCAAAAACACCACCACAACACCCTCTTAACATTCAAACTTCAGGGAGCAAAAAATTGTGTTTTTTTACCCTAAAAATCAATAGATCAAAGCAAAAAATCTATTTTGCATGCCATCTTTACGTTGCTGAGAAACAGGCACCAAACTAGAGTTAATCCAGAGTTTTAAAATGATTCTGTCTTCTTCTTCTTCTTCAATATCTTACTAGCGTTTTGTATCAGTAGCATCAGCAAGTTTTTTTGACCTAGGGATGAAGAACTATCAAGGTGACTTGACTGACATAGTTCGAGGTAGTGGGGGAGCAGTTGCGCAACCTGATCTTCCTGTTTCCAGCTGGGACTTTGTGTCCGATCATGTCAATTTTCTACCAAACACCAACGAAGGTGGATACGGAGAGGATGTTTTCGGCGACCCTTTTTGCGAACTGAGAGATCCGCTTCTTCACGAGCTTAACGAGGCCAGCTCAAGCTATTTTGGGAGCCCAAATTCGACAGATATGCTTAGTATTAGTGTCGATGGCACCCGAGGTAGTTTTTGCGGTGCAAACAGTGGTAATATTCTTGCTCATAAGGTTTTTGATGAGGAGACGAATAATAATCCCTGCAACATATTCTCAAGGATTCAGATCTCTCCCAGTGATCAAACTAAGGTGCCTGTTTCTCCCTGCGATTCTTCGGCTATGACCGATGTTTCTTCGCCGAGGGGTTTCAAGCAGTCTGCTGTGGTTTCAACCGACATGATTAATGGTAGTAGCTCAAAAAGTTGCTTGATGGAGAAAACCGGGCAAGTGCAGATCTCATCTCCACAAAATCTGGGAATCAAGAGAAGGTATTGGATGTTAATTATTAATTTACTTTCATCTCGCTTGCTTCCATGGCTTTAATATGCTTTGGCTTTGATTTTAATGCAACTTTCTTTTATTTATTTTTTTCATTTTTATTACTTCATAATAGAAGAAACTGATCATCAGGAGCATGTTGGACCAATGAAATTTTTTAGAAACTCAAACTGGTTACACAAGCATGGTAACGAACATCAGATAATTAGGGTTTCCAGTTTGGTATTGACTTTGTAGTCTAACTGCGTAATTACCATTCTTTAAATTAAGATATTCGTTATATTAGGTTTTAAGCGTCTGTACAAAGTACACGGCAAAGCCTAAATCCTTTTTTTTTTTTTTTATCGGTTTTAATCAGCATTGGAAAGATAGTCCAATTGGTGATGTAATAGCATTCCCGGACTTAGCTTTCATGTACTTATATGAAGCTACTTTTTTTCTTACTTACCCACCAGAATTCTGAATCTATAACTGTGTTTTAATTGGCATTTTTCACAACTTTCATCTTTTCTGAACAAAGCATGCCGAATTATTTGAGATGTTTCTGCCTAAAAATGGCAATTGATTTGATATATAGGAGCAGCTCTAGGAAAGTATAAGTATAATTTAATCTATGGAACTATAAGAAATATTGTCCAGTGTCGATCAGCGTGATCTTCTTCATTAGATTCAGGCTGTTCTTCTTATTCTTGAATCAATCTTGAGTTGTTGAAAAGACAACTGGAAAGCTAAGTTAATTGCATTACAATAACTACAGGAAGAGCCAGGCAAAGAAGGTGGTATGCATTCCAGCACCAGCAGCTGCAAATAGTAAGCCAAGTGGAGAAGTAGTTCCATCTGATCTGTGGGCATGGAGAAAGTACGGTCAGAAGCCAATCAAAGGTTCTCCTTACCCAAGGTGACTCAACATATATCGTCATTTGTAGACCATAAAGCTTCTTAAGACACTGATCAACCAAGAATGAACAATGGTTCATCTGCTTTTCCCGTAATAAATATCAAGTGCATGTGTAATAATTGCCCATATCAGCAAGGTGATGAATGATTGTATAATTGCTCAAAGCTTCCTTCCTTAGTAACTGAAACGAGAAACAAAACATCTCATTAGCTTACGTTTCACATTCTCTGACAAACATATTATTATAAACATCGAATGGGAAAGTCCGCTTTTTTCTTGATTCTATTTTCATATAATTTTCTTCGACCCTCAAACTTTAGAATCTCAAACATTGCTTAATCTGGTATCGGATTGTTTAGCATTGCCAACCGATCATCTGTCAACTTCTCGCAGGGGCTATTATAGATGCAGCAGTTCCAAGGGTTGTTCTGCAAGGAAACAAGTAGAGCGTAGCCGAACGGATCCTAACATGCTAGTAATAACTTACACATCGGAGCACAACCATCCATGGCCAACTCAAAGGAGTGCACTTGCAGGCTCATCAAGATCACAGCCGACAAAGAGCAATAATACTGATAATTCAAAGACTACTTCACCAAGCTCTCAGAAACAGAAGACAGCCAACGCAAAGGAAGAACAAAAGGATACAAGCAACGATACTTTGTCTCCTACCATAGTTGCAGGTACCTCATCAACTACAAGTGCACCGTTAAAAGAGGAGTATGGGGACTGTCAAAAGCAAATGGAGATGGATGAGAATGCATTGGGTGAAGGTTTTCAGCACAGTTACAGGCCTACGCTGCAAGAATCTAACCAGTCGGAAGACTTCTTTGCAGATTTGGGGGAGATATATACGAACCCTCTTGACCATTTGTTCACACAAGGATTCGGTAGAGATGATGATCAGAAAGAGAGCATGACTATGGACCCATTCAGTATGTTCGATTGGTGAAAACAACACTTCTTCATTTGGTGAAGCCAAAAGGGATACATAACAAGACCTTCAAGAAAGCAGTATCTATATTGTTTCCCCACTAAACTACCGTACTGTCATGAGTTCACTATCACCAGTATTGCGTAGCGGTGCAATTTGATTCAAGCAGTATCAACACTAAAATCTTTGTCTTTTTTGAAGATTTGATTTACATGTGGATAGAGATTTCTCCATCTATCTTCTCTGCACCTTGTTATTAACGAGAACAGTGAGGGA
The DNA here is from genome assembly GCA_026413575.1 of Erythroxylum carthagenense. NCBI lineage: Eukaryota > Viridiplantae > Streptophyta > Magnoliopsida > Malpighiales > Erythroxylaceae > Erythroxylum > Erythroxylum carthagenense. The sequence goes on from JANZLD010000007.1 coordinate 3,486,324, forward strand.
GATTAGTGAATAAAGGAAAAGAGAGAGTGAGTAAAAAAGAGAGCGGTAGTTGATTGGGTGCAGAAGCAACATGGTGTCCCACATTCCTTTAGGAATATTGGTGGATGGGACAGAAAGTTTAGGAACAGAAATTTCAACAGTGAAAACAAGTAATATCCATCAGACATGACAGGGAAGCACAGTGACTCGTGACATGAGGACGATCCATGCCACTTTAACGACTGGGCAGTACCTTTCTTGTTCATGTTTATAGTGTGAAAACAAACATTCACCCTCCCCGTCCTCGGTCACTGCGGTGGGGATTCTTATTTGCATGCTTTGATGGGAAATAACTATTTAAAAAAATCATTATATTCACTCTGTATCTGTATAGTTTGGGGCAAGAAATGAAGTCGGAAATACTTGAGTAGAGAGACATGATACATGCTTTGAGTTTCTCACTTTTCTGATAGTTTATGTATTCGCATGATACATGCTTTGAGTTTCTCACTTTTGTATTAGTTTATTTATTCGCATGTAACCTACTTTTGCTTAACTGTTATGTACAGCAGTCAATTTAGGAACGAAAAAAGAGGTTGTCGATTAAGACAACATTTTTAAGAAAGTAAGACAATTTCATCTCTTTAACATGTTAATTGGATGTAATTAATTAATAAAGAATTTGTATAAGACATAATTTTCCGTCCATTTGATATTTAAAAATGATGTGCTATTATTATTTTATTAAAAAATTTAATTAATTCAACCGGTTCAATTATAAATATCTTAATCGTCTAACTTTTGACTGAATTTTCAACTTTCTAATTGAATGTACTTTAATAACTCTTATTGATAAAAATTGCAATTAATTAATTAATTGGTTACTTTTAGTAAATTAATATGCTCTTATAAACTAAAATAAATCTATTGATTTCATTTAACTATATCTTTTTTCAATTAAACTTTGAATTCTTCAATAGGTAAAAACATTATCTTTTAATCATATTTCAAATTCTTTAATTTTATTTAATCTTTAGACGATTTTATAACGCTCTAATACTCGTTGAACTTCTTAAACCTTAAATATCTTGTCTTACTAGTTTAACTTTTGGTTCAGTTTTTAAAACATTGACTGTTATCTAATTGATTGCCTTAATATAATAGAATTTATCTAATTATCAATTTTTAAAAATTGGACCTGAAAGTTAAACCAGTAAGACAAGATAATTACAGTTTAAAAAGTTCAACCAATATTAAACAGTCACAAAATTGACTTAAAATTAAATAAAATTAAAAATTTTGAAATATGATTGAAAGATATTGTCCTTAACAATCAAAGAATTTGAAGTTTAATTGAAAATAGAGATTGTTAAATAAAACTTAATTTGTTTATTTTAGCTTATAAAAATTATTAATTAATAAAAATAAACAATTAATTAATAAATTAATCAGTTTTTAATAACAAAAGTTATTAAAGTAAATCGAATTGAAAAATTAAAAATCAACCTAAAAAGTTAGACGTTTTAAAATTTATATGATTGAATCAACCGAATCAGTTGATTTTTTTATTATTGCTATTTATAATGGAAAAATTTTGTATTTGGCACCTAATTATATTAGGATAATGACATATATGGCATTTCTATTATATTGCATTTCTAAGTAAAATTTTCAATTTTCCTATTTCAATCCTTTCCAATTATGTTCTTTTCCTTAACCCAGCTAACACAAGTATGAACATAACATGGCCAGCATAATGTTGACTTGCGAGTTAATATGAAAGTTATATAAATGGTACGTCAGCATATCTTGTTAGCACGTAATGGCACATATGTTATTGCAAGTTCACAATACCCCAGCTACGTGCAACGCCGTTATCACGTTAACATGTCATTCAGGTAATTATCACGCCAGTATCTAAAATTAACATAATATATATTTAAAATTAATTGCACTAAACCTTTTATATAATTTGTAATTTTTTAAAATTATTATTTACTCATTATAATTTTTTTTTATATATTATCAATAACTCTTGATGTTATTTTTCATTAAAAAACCTAATAGAGAATAGAAAACCGATACTGTCTATAGTTGTCTGAGTTGTTAAGATGTTACAAAGTACAACACTTGTCTTAGTCGTTTCATGTACCACACAACATGACAAGTTTTTGATACTAATGTAGTAAAAGAGTTTTTCTTGTGAAATAACTCATGATTAAGTATATGCTTTTCTATTATTTTCCATGCTGCATTTATTTATGATCTTTTTATTCAATTTTATGCATTAATTCCACTTTGAGGAACTCACATTATTGATCCATAGAAAGTATAATGAAAATGATTCCTATGCCATCTCATAATTCAAATTGAAATTTCTACCATTGGAATATAACTCTAATGGCATTTTGTCGATCTCATTTTCGTTTTTTAGGCCTTAAAATATTTATTTAATTTTTTTCCTTTCAAGTATATATTATAAGTATTAAATATGGGGTCATTAGGTATTGTTTTATGAAATTATCTATAACCATAATTGTAAGAGTGAAAAAACATATTAATGCATATTAAAAGTATGCTTCTTGAACAACAAAGAACTATGAAAGAAGGTTCTTTGGATCTTTAAAATATGAGGTAAACTCCATATATTGCTCAATTAATTTTAGAAAAGAACATTGTTAAAAAACTAATAACTACTTCATTATTTATGACAGGGAAAAGCATGTTGCATTTTTTAATAGTATAATGAAAAATTTACTATGAAAAGTGTAGATGTCAAAAATAACTTAAGAGAAGAGAACGTGTTAATAGTTTATAATGAATATATGGGAGATGATAGTAAACTTGATTAGGAATTAGGTTTGGTGATCTTATGTTGGATTATGTTAATGTTGTTATTGGAATTTAAATATACAATAACAACTCTTGTATGTCTCCTTAGTATAGTATTTATATACATAAACATTTGGATCTACTGTCTCTTAAATGACTGCTAAAATTGCATGGCTACAAAGGTATCCTAGTCAATTCTAGTTTGTCATAAACACAATTCTTCCCTTTAAGGTTAATTATATGATGATCATTCATGTAGTATTCAACTTAAAATATCCTACCCCTATAAAATATGCCAAATAATTCATACCCTCCTTTTTATTCTTCTCCAATTTGATATATACATAGTATATAATCATCCCTTACTTCTTTGGATGGAATCTTTTTATAATTGCTCTCCTCGTGACCTCTAAACAAGTGAAAATTGATTTGTTCCTTACATTTCTCAATTATATATTAATTAACTCTTTAAAAAATTTAGAAAAAATTAATGTACACAATCTCTTTTCTAATTTTTTTTGCAACTATTCATATGCCTTCTTATTCATGCTCTTCAATTGACTCATTTGTCTTTCATATCCTTGCTGAGTTCAATCAAAATTTGTACTCTGCATATGATCTTTTATGATAATAAGGAGTTTTAATTGCTTTTTTAGGTTGTGCCACAAATGTCTAAGACAATAATGATGATCAAAATATACATATTCATGTTTTAAAAATTCCTATAAGCTTTATAGCAGATGAATGAAATAAGTTCAACATCAAATTAAGTTCAACATCAAACTAAGTGACATTTGAAATCAAAATAACTTCTAGGATTTTAATATTTTATAATTTTTCTATCACTTAAGAGCACCCATAAGCAACCAAGGCTAATGCCATCAAGTCTACAACTTAAAAACCATTTCTAGCTTTATTTATTCTCAACTTTAATAACAACCTAAGCCGAAGGTTATATGTTCTTATTTTCATCCCTTCTAATGGTTGTCAATAGTTACCTACTATATCTTATTTTTAAATGACACTTATAAATGCATATAATAAGTAATCAATCATTGGCAAACCTTTATTTTGCTTGTTCTAGACAAACATATCATGAATTAAATATACCTTTAGGAGATCTATATAAAGTGAGTTATGTTTGTTGCTTTCTATTATTACCGAGAAATATTCTTTTAACTTCTCATATTGTGTTTCTTCATCTCCAACTTGCAAAAAGTAAGGCATGACTCTTTTGTCTATATGTTTTGAAATTTTTTCTTAGTAATAATGTAAAATAGAACCTTCTAATCCTAAAATTTGCCATCTAGGATTGTCCCTAAAGTATGCCACCTACTTGTTAGCAATATACTAATAATTAATATTTTTGTTATCAATCGTTCTACCATAAGTATGGGTGTCTTGAAATGCCTTAATATGAAATTCATGGCCATTTTATATAAGGCTTGATGTATTTTTTACATGTATTTCTTTTTGCACTTCAAAAGTAAGTATTGAAATTTCATTTTTAATTAACAAGTAGTCAAACCACATTTAGGTTCTTATGTTCTTTAACGCTTTTTTGAAAGTGTTTACACAATTAAAACAACATTCCTTTATTTAGAATAACTTTTTCATCATTTGAACTTAAAGCACTAAAGTGAGGATATTTTAGATTTTTCCTTTCATCATTTAAACTTCTATCTAGGCTACCATTATCCGCGTCATCAATTTCAATCTCATTATCTGTTAAATCAACATTCTTATCACTCATGCAAGATAATTTTTCTTCTATGTCATATTAAAAAATATTATCACCAATTTTTTAACTTGAATACCCTAACTCACTGAAACATGTTAATTGTCATATGCTAGGTCTTCTAAATTATTAGATGTTTTGAAGTCTATTTCAATGGTTTCTACAATAGCTATCTTAGTGGGTGCCTCAATGGGTGTATCAGTAGGTAGCTCAATCAGTGCCTTAGTGGGTGCCTCAATAGATTTTTAACATTTACTTTAGTAGTTGTTTCATTTGTTGTTACATTGGAAACTTTAGTGACTGATTTAAAAGGTTCCCCAATGGGACCTTAAATAGTTGCTTCAATGGCCACTTAAACATTTACTACAGCAGCTACTGCAATAGGTGCTTGAGGGCAATTCTATAACCATTATCCTGAACTGCTTCAATAAGTATATTTATTATAAAGTCATTAATTGTGCATAATTTGGGATACTTCTCTTTATCCTGACACATTTCAATTTTCTTCAGTTTTCTTTCTTCAGTTATTTTATTAATATCCTTACATCATGATTATTTTGTAATGGCCTTAAACCATCTTCAAATGATTTATATATAAATTTATATATAAACTCCCATGCTTTCCTATACCATAATATTTTAGCAATAAGCATGAAGTCAGCCAAGTTTATTTCATCCACCTTAATACTAAAATATTCCGTCTCTCCACCTTTATATCTCATATCTGGTAGCAACCATATTTCAAATAGTACTTACGATAATATTATAACAAAAGTTATCATAAGTCATTCGTGCTAAAAATTTAACAATGCTAAGAAACAAAAATGCATTGGATATTTGTATTAGTTATGTTTTCACTTTAAAATGTAAAGTACAAAATGTTCTAAATAGCTTTTAAAATTATTATAATTGAAATTCTTGTCGAATGATGCAATGACAAAAAAAAAGGATCACTCTCCATTGTCTCTTACCCTATCTTCTTCTCAAACCCTTTCCTTCTATAACCTCCCTAACTAACAGATTCTCCAAGTAAAATGCGTACGCATTAATGGCACGAAGCTTTACTATACAGGTTGCTTTATATACTCATCATTATATTGTAAGATGAGTTGTTGCTCACAAAACTATATTCTTTATTGCAGATTATGGCCTGGAACATCCATATATTCTTATGTATATATCTAATAAGTAGGGGAAAAAAACACCATAAACCAATTACACAAATTATTATTCATTTTTGTGGTATTGTCTAATAAATATAGAATAAGGGAGCTTTAAATAAATGGTTTAGTAAACACACAATATGTTTGAAGACAAGAAAGATTAAGAAAAAGTAAATAACTGCCATTTTTTTTAACAACCTAAAGAGTAAGAACAAGTGAACAACATAAGTGAATACATACTTTCCATCAAATAAAAATGTACATTACTAAATGTAGGAGTTAAAGATAACTATAGAAAAATATGTTAAAACCTTAACACCTCAGCAAATGAAATTCCAAATTGAAACTTGAACACCCAACAAATTGAAACCTTAGTTTATATGACTATGGGCCATAAATTATATTTATTCATTGCACTTGCCTTTAATGTCCCAATTAGTAAGGTTGGGTTACTCCTCTACAGCTAGTTGATCTCCTAAAGCTAAGAGGAGTTTTTACAAATCCATTGAAATGAGAAGGGGAAAAAAAAGAGAGCTTTCACTAGGAAACTTATGTATACAACATCATGTATGTATAACATGTATTACCATCCATAAGATATTATGTGGTTTCAAAATATCACATGATGTCGTATTTTATGTGATACAACTAAGCCAAGTGAATGTTGGAAAATCGGGACGAGATCCAATCCTGATTGCAACGAAATAATTATAATTTTTTGTATTTTAATATCCCTAAAACTAAGATCACTTTAATTCTATAAATTAGATTACACATAATTCATAATAAAGCATGAATTGTAATTCATACTTTATCTTGAAGCTTGATTCTTATCTTGTTGTATCCCTCGAACTATTTCTAAAACTAATCCATCTTAACTATTATAACTGTACAAGTATCCGACCTCTAGTCGTATCTACGATATAGGTTAATAGATCTCTGTAATTCTTACAAAGAGGGATAAGCAAGAAGTATTATATAACATCACGTTACCCCATATTAAGGATTAAAATCTTAGAATAGTGTACATGAGAAATTATTGAGAAGTTAGAAAGTACATTTTATGCTTATGCATAATATAGCATACACACATATGTGACTATTACTTATTACACATGTTAAAATGATTGTACATGCATGCATTGACATTTTCTAGGTATAATTGATTTATAAATGTGATTATATTGAGAATTGTGGATTTTAGAATTTTTGGTGGAATTAAACATTTTTGAAATTTATGAGTATTTTTAAACTAGGAAAAAAAGTCGAGTGGCAAGACAATTAATTTATGGTAGTAAAAATAATTGTCAAATGGTAGTTGAAATAATTGGCTAATGGTATTAGGATTTGTTGAGAATGTGATATCTAAACTTGGGTGACAATTGGAGTAGAAAATAGAAAAAAATTGACTAGTTAAATAAGAGAACCGGGTGAGTCCATAGGAAGTGGACATGTGGCAAGTGGCAAGTGTCACTTGCCAAGCCATTCATCCACCCCCTATGACGCTCTCTCCCAAGTGAAAGGCCATCTTCATTTTTATTTGCCTTTCACAGTGTTCATTTATTCTCACTTACTTGTTAATTTCTCTTCTTATTTTCTTTAATCTTCTTCATCTATGATACTCATTTCTTAGCCTCTCAACGTAAGCCTTGGTCTCACCCACTATAAGAAAAGTAGGAATTAGCGATAAGTTGTAAATTACTGACAGGAAATCAATTTGATACTTGTCAATAACATTGACGGGAAAATTTTCGTTTAGCAGCGGTAGTAATATCTGTCACTAAATATGGAAGGAAATCATCTTGGCAAAATTTGTGATGAACTTTTGGCGACTGTATAAAATCCCGTCGGTAAAGACGGAGGGAATTATTGGTGGAATAAAAAAGTTTTAAGTTTACCGACCTAAATTTTTTGTCGGTAAATTTTTAAGGTAAACGTCATCACCTACTTCGACATTAGCATCTTAAAATAAAAGAAAATGATGTCGTTTGGTGCCTAAAGCTCTCCTCTCAAACCCACCCACCGTTTCCCCCCAACCTGTGTCTTCTTCTTCTTGCTTTGTTTCCTCTTTTGTGATTTTCTTCTCTCTAGCATTGTCTCCTCTTCTGCTCGTCAGCATTGTCTTCTCTAGCCATTGTCATCGTGTCCTTCAGTTGAGGTATTTTTGCAACCACTATCATTTGTTTTTTCATATATTGAATGAAAGTTAATTTGGGTATTTGATTACTTTCGTTTATTTGTGCATTTTGTGATTGGAAAATAAATTTAAGGTATAAATGTTAGTGATAGAAAGGGTCAAGATGTGATTTTGGTTGTGATGTTGTGATGAATTTCTGATGCATATAAGGTGTTTAATGAAATATATATGATTTCAGTTCTTTATTTTCAGTTTTTTAGTAAGAATTTCATAATTGAATCCTATAAGAAGTTTCCTACCTAGTCTTAGTCTTTTAGTTCAACAATCCCTCACCTCATTATAGTCCTTAGACCTTCTCGAGCGTCATGTCCTTCCCACTACACTACGCCATCTACAGTTAGTTGACTCTCTTTAATAGTCTCCAGTTGTCCTTGTCTTTGTATCCCTTTCCTCCTAATGCTCCTGTGTGGTTGGTGGCTCCATCCTTTTCCAAGTAATTGATAAGGTTTTTATGTTTTTTTTAGGAATTTAAGTTTATCTATGATTCACTAATCACTACCATAGATAGATGTGGCTATTACATATCTTTTTAGGTTCCTTCAATGTTTACTTGAAGATGGTGAAGCATACAAAAGAACCGCTTTTTAACTTTTTATAATTCCATAAACTTGTTTGCTTGATATAACGACGATAGTTGAGAAGAAAAATTAGAAACTATGACTGCTAGAAAGAGTTAAAGCCATTTTTTAGTTTTCTTTATGTTTGATGGTTGTTTCACTTCAAGTGGTTGTTAATTTAATACAAAAGCTACAATTTGATTCTTTTGTTGGGAAGGTAATGAATGAATTATGTTTCTTTTACTTATTATTTGGAAATTTATAAAGATTGAGTTTCTACTGAGAACCATCTTGTAACAATTAAGTGAATCTAAGTCAATTTTTAGGGAAAAAATAACTATAACACTTTTCCGTATTTTATCTATTATCTTTTTCTCTTCTATTATCAAACTAAAGCTAATTTCTATTTGTCATGGTATCTTTTCTAATCAATGTGATGTCTTTATTCTACATATTTTTTTGGATGTTAATTGGGCTAGTAATCAAGATGATGGCTTGTTCACTTCAGCTTGCTTAGTAAATGTGTTTCATGCACCGATCTCCCTAAAAGGCTAGCACAATTAGGGTATGCCAGTAATGCATACTAACATTTTCCCATTATGAAACTTAGTTTGACAAGGTTGACACAATTGGATTAAACTATTATAGATTGCAACTGATTTAACTATTAATAAGCAAAGAGCTTTTTTAACATATAACAAAAGGTAAAGTCCAAAAGATGAAGTCCATATATCACCGATATAGAAAGAAATTAGACATACAATTTAAAAAGCGTGAGCAAAAATATTCCCTCTAGAAACTTAAGAATGAAAAGAGGAAAACAGGAGCATTTCCTTCACCATCTTAGTTCTTTACCCTTTTGAATGAGCCATAAATGGCAAGCATTTAGAGGAACACTTTCTTCTCTAATTATTACTAGACTATTCA
>JANZLD010000007.1:3504856-3523152 GCA_026413575.1 Erythroxylum carthagenense
GCTCTTGAAGATGAAAATTGGCTGCTAGCTATGCAAGAAGAACTTAATCAATTCAAGAGGAATAATGTATGGGATTTAGTAGCTCCACCAAAGGACAAAACCATTATTGTAGTCAAGTGGGTAAATAGGATAAAGTATGATGAGAATGGTGAAGCAATAAAGAATAAGTCAAGATTAGTAGCTCAAGGGTTTTATCAAAAAGAAGGTCTTGATTATAATGAGACATATGCACCTATGGCTCGATTGGAGGCAATCAGGTTATTATGTGCTTTTGCTTCGCATAAAAGGATCAAATTAAATCAAATGGATGTCAAGAGTGCGTTTCTTAATGGATACATTCAGAAGGAAGTGTATGTCAAACAACCACCTGGTTTTGAAGATCATGAACATCCAGATTATATCTACAAGCTCAAGAAGGCACTATATGGATTAAAGCAAGCGCCTAGGGCTTGGTATGAAAGGTTCAGTACTTTTCTAACTCAAAATGGTTATATTTGTGGTAAGATTGATAATACTTTGTTTATAAAACATGTTGATCAAGATATGCTAATATGTCAAATATATGTTGATGATATTGTTTTTGGTGCTACTAATGAATTTTTGTATAAAGAATTTAGTGATTTAATGCAAAGTGAGTTTGAAATGAGCATGATAGGAGAACTTAAGTTCTTTCTTAGGTTGCAAATCAAGCAATACAAAAACGACATCTTTATTCACCAATCTAAATATACCAAAGAGCTTCTAAAGAAGTTCAACATGGAAGGATGCAAAGTAGCAGCAACACCAATGGCATCAAGTCTGGTCTTGGAAAAATCTGAAAAATCTGAAAATGTTGATCAAAAACTTTAAAGAGGTATGATTGGCTCTCTTTTATATTTAACCGCATCTAGACCAGATATTATGTTTGCTACGTGTCTGTGTGTTAGATTTCAATCTTTTCCCAAAATTTCTCATTTGAGTGCCTGCAAAAGAATTTTTAGATATCTGACTAAAACTATTAATCAAGGTCTATGGTATCCTAGTTGGGAATCTTCTGACTTGTATGCTTATAGTGATGCTGACCATGGTGGCTATAGGGTAGATAGAAAAAGCACTAGTGGCTTATGTCATTTTTTAGATTCATCTTTGATTTCTTGGGCTAGTAAAAAACAAGTAAGTGTAGCCATTTCCACTGCTGAATCTGAATATGCAGTAGCTGGAAGTGCATGTGCCCAAGTTCTTTGGATTAAATATCAATTGCTTGATTATGGTATTGTGGTTAAAAATATCCCAATTTATTGTGATAATACCAATGCAATTTGTTTGAGTAAAAATCCAATTTTGCATAATCGAACAAAGCATATAGAAATTAGACATCATTTTATACGTGATCATTGTTTGAAAGGTGACATTTGTTTGAAATATGTATCTTCTAATAATCAATTGGCTGACATATTTACAAAACCTCTTAAAGAAGAAGTGTTTGTGAACATTAAATTGAGACTTAGTATATGTGATTTGAATTCTATTGGTTGATTGTAATTTTTTGCATACACTAGCACAACAAAATGGTCAAGATATTAGGCAAATCTGCAATTCCATCTGAGAATACTTCATCATGATCTACACTTAGGCTAAAATGTGATAGTTATTTAATCAAGTGTACTGATTGTTTTGATTATGAAAAACAAGGGGAGAATTTACTTGTGTTAATAATTATTGTCTATTTGATTAAGGGGGAGTATGTCAATCGTTTTTCATGAGTCTATCTTGATTTGAAATTAAGATTATGGATTATACAAATTTTATGAATTTTGATTTTACAAGGTTATTGGATTCATTGATTTATATGATTGAGGGGGAGACAATTTAACTAAAAAGACAAGGCATCAAAACCTTGATCAATGTTTCTTTGTTTTCATTTCTTAAAGAATTTCTAAATGTTTTGTCATTATCAAAAATGGGGAGATTGTTGGACCAATGGTGGTTGAAAAATTAAATCCTTCTATGTTTTGATAATAATAAAATGTATAGAATTGATTAAGAAATTATTTCAGGTATTTTTGGATTGATATACAATGAATACAAATCAAATTTGACACATTTAAGAGATAGACAATATGCAAGAGATCCCAACAATAAATATTGAAGATCATGAAAAATCTGTCACAAGATCCAGCACTAGTCGACTATAATGTGGCAAGTCGACTAATAAAATCAGATACATCAGTTGGGGCATGAAACAAGTCGACTACAAGTTGCAAGTCGACTATCAATCAGTTGGATAGGTGCACTAGTCGACTATTCGAAGAGCGGAGATAAAACTTGCATGGAAAAACGTTGGTACTAGTCGACTACTTTTTAAAGGCAAAGCTGACTATAATGTACTAGTCGACTATAACACCTCGACTAGTTGACTATCAGGTGTAGCTAAACAAAATCTGTTCAATTCAATCACAAATGGAAAGGAAATCATGTTACAATGGCTATATACAATGACAAGTAGACTTCTCCAATGACTATAATCACCTTAGAGTCTGTAAATAAATTGTGGAAGATCAAATGATCGTGGAGAGAAGGCCAAAAGTAAAAACATACTACTATAGTTCCTAATTTGCTCTCATTCTGCTCCTAGCTTGTTCTAAATTGTTCTCAACTGTACTGAGCATTATTACTTCATCTTTATCACTGTTATTGTGAGTTGAGTGATTGGTGGAAAATCACTTATGAGTTAGGATTTGTGCCGGAAGATAAATCAGTTGTTAGGTGTAGCTTGAGCTGGAAGTCAAGTTGTATTGAAAAGTTCATACTAAACTAAAAAGTGTATAGTAAATTGTTTTTCCAAAATCCTAAGTGGAAGCTTTGGTAGAGGACGTAGGTCTTAGCACCGAACCTCTATAAAATTAGTGTTTGCCTCTCTTCCCTACTCTTTGTATTTAAATTTGTTTAATTGTTTTGTGTGTATTAACTTTTGGTTTTTGTAGAACTTTACGAAAAAGTTTCAAAGATCTATTCAACCCCCTTCTAGATCGTTTTCAGGAAGCACTAGGTAGTGCAAAATCGTGCATAAGCACGATCGTGACAGTGAGAGTGTAGTGTTTTTTTGATAGTTTTCAACACCTTTCACTCTTTTGACTATAACTTCTTCTCTGGACCTTCGATTGACTTGAATTTTGAATCACAAACTCCCCACACATTGTCTTTCCTCTCCATAAAATTTCATGGTCATCTGAATTCATTAGGAAAGGATTGGTAAATGATTGATTGATGAGTTTAGGATGAAAATGATGAAGTGTGCTAGAATATGATAAATGGAGTGTTTTCACTAAACAGGCATCTATAATTTGGCCATATCTTTATCTATAGACATCCAAATGGAATTGTTTTGAGTTTATATTAAACTAGAAACATATCGATACAAGGTTTATGAAGAAATCAAATTTTAATTCTGTCTCTATGAGTTTTAAAATTTGGCTTGAAGTTGAGTGCAATGTGCTATCACGGTGTGAGTGCAATCTAAAATATTTTGTGTATAACTTGCATAATACTAAACCAAATTGTGTGAACTTGGTGTCCTTAGAAACTTAAGACATATGAGAGCATTTTTTTTTAGAAGAATGTATTGCCTAAATACTTCATTTTACTTGTTATAATGGCTATGAAAAATTGACCCAAATTTTTTTTTATGAGAGAAGCTGGAATGATCAATTGAGTGATGAACTTAGAATAAATTTATTTTATTGAGGTATAAACTGAAGTTTAAATTAGGCATATATGAGTTTTGAAGTATAAATGATCATGTGACAAGAATAAAGGAAATATACCTGGGATACATTATCCATATATACATATATGCATAAATGAGTACTTATATAATTGTGCAAAGTTGTGATATGTGTAGATGTATGTTGCATGATATAGAGGAGAAATTAGAGCATCAACATCCAGACGTTGCCAGAACTTCGAGGTAATAGCTATTTGAAGCAAACTGTGAGTAACCTAGATGATCTCACTCGATTAATTGTTTGTTTTAAATTCTATATTGAATTATTATGTGAATGTGATTGTGATGATTCCGAACATTGAATGTCAGAGGAGTTTGATGCATGAATTATATATATTGGAAGTGCTCCTTGTATATGATTCTGAAAAAAAACATATGTACTTAATATAACTGTTGAATGCCAGACTAAGGTCGGATGACATATGAAAGTGAATGTGTAAAGTGAAATGAATTGACTGATTGATTATATATGATTTGATGCATTTCATTACATGAATGCATGAACAGATAATGACAATTGTGACCTGAGTAGCCATCGCAAAAAAGCTTAAAGCTCAGAATCTGATTAAGAGCCAAATGCTCACTTTATATAATGAGCTCTGTATTCCCAACGGATAAGAGACAGTTATCAATGATCTCGGTGTCCTCAATATATACGGGATAATTATAGGCACTCAGTCACAACAACGTAATAATCGAAAATGAGTCTTATAAGCATTGCGTATAAATTTAATATGTGTGTTTCTAATTATTTAAATTGATGGTTGAAATGTGCTGAATGAGAAATGTGAAAATTGTGAACAAAGAGTTTTTATGATGCTACATGATGATATTTGTTATCATATGAACTATGTGATAGTATGGATTGTGTGTTATGTGATATGAGTAAACCATCGAGGGTGGTTAACTCACTGAGTTTGCAAAACTCACCAAAATTACAACATTGACATTTTAGGTTCGAGAGAGGATACTGTTGATAGAGAAACTCTAAAAGAGCATAGTTCTTGTACTTTTGGTTACACGAAATGACTCAAAGGTCGGTCAACTGAGACTGAAGGATTTAGATAAAAGTTTAGTATAATTCCTCATGTATGTAGCATGTTAGGTATATAGAGATGTAAACTTTGATTAGTTTTTGATAATGTATATATATGGCTGTTTTGTAAAGCTATAATATATATTCGATTTTTATGAAATGAAATGAAGAATTTTGAGTTTTAAATATTGTGACATTTACGCTTTGAATGATGATGCCATGATTAAGTTAGCGACGTAACTGCTCTAGCATGCTACCTTTGCGGGGTCCTTATCGGAAACTCTTCAGGATGTTGGGTATGTGTCCTTTGAGAGTGGGGTGCTACATGTTAGCTCCATTAAACCTTAAGCCTATTTACAATAAGTTTTGGAAAGTTTAGAAATTTAATTGAAATTAAATTCTAATTTCAACTAAGTTTTAATTAGAATTATAAATAATTCTAATTAAATGCCAATTATGCCCAAATAAGATCCAATATCTTATAATGATCTTTATTTATTAAATATTTCATATTTAATCATAGAGTTACTTAAACCTTACAATCAAATCTAACTTGATTAAAATATCTTTGCTCTCTTCAACTCGTTTTTTATGTGAGACTTATTAGGTTTCCAAATATGTTAACAATAATTATAAATTATAAATTCTAATTAAAACTCCTTTTAATTTATCATTAATCTTTCAACTAAGTAATATATAATCACATATCAATATTGACGTCTAACAACACATCATGAGCACCCAAATATTTGTGAATGTCAAAGTAGTTTTTGACTAACCTTTTCCATGCATGGTCTTTTTTTTTATAATTCAATCATTTCATCATACAATGTTTCGATTAGATATAGAGCGTCTAATTAATGTCTACTATATTTTGTTTCCAATCATATTTGTTCTTTACCATTAGCTATTGATTCAATTAATGATGTTTGTAAACTATTTAAAAAGCATCATTTCACTTTGGGCAAAGATTTCCTGAATCAATAGTACTAATAGAAAATAACAAAATTTCTCCCTAATTATATTAGGGTGATGAACTATATCTTGATCACGCAATTACATCCATATAGTCTATGCTACGTCCAATGACTACCGAAAGAATGACCTATGATTAGAATAAGTCATAAATAGTATCAAAATATAGCAATCTCTATATAAGATAACTTTGGAGATCTCAAGTTAAAGGATTACTTATAAAATCATCACAATCAGAATTTCCATAGGCATACAATTAATGTTCTAAATAAGCTTCTCATACGGGGTCAATTTAGTAAACTTGTTTTCTAAAAAGTATCCGCACAATTCTTTAAGTATCTTCATACTTTAGCCTATAAGATTGACTATTTTCTTTATAAGGAAAAATATAATGTGTGTTAATCTTTTTACATTTTATTAATGTCTAGTCTTTATTGGAACAATGACTAGGAGCAATTTGGGTATAATACATAAATGTAATATGAATCTCATAATTATAATCTTACAATAATTTCATTTTTAATGTATAATTATTCCATGAAATTTATCATATATATCTAAATTTGTACAGGATAAAGAATGTCTTAAAATTATTTTGTCACTAAACTACAACTAATCCTACTGACTGTAGGGCATAAATTATCAATGATATGCTATGTAATGCTTAAATAATCCAAACAACTTCAAATGTCATTGTTTCACCGTTTTTCATTAAATTTTTTAAACATGAAATAACATAAGCAGTGATGGGTAATACATAACTAAAAGTATAAGAGGTAAATTATAGTTCTAAAAATGTAGGGATTTGGTGAATACAAATCTAAATTACTTGGGGATTTACTAAATTTTAATAATAAGAGTAAATTGAGAAATTATCTTCAATTTAGTGACCCGTTTATATTATTTTTCGTGCTTCCAGGTCAACGGTAGCTTTTATTCCACATATTATAAACAATGATATTGAATGATAGTTCATGTAGCCTAATCTGGACAAATTTTCAAATCCTTCAGAAGTCATTAAACAACGTGCCGTTTAAGTGCATATAATGGTTGAAGAATAAATCAAGTCCATTACATTTTTTGAGTGTATAATTTGCTAATCTGTATCTCTTCTCATCATGTAAAAGGAAATGTTGTTAACAGGATAATAAATGAATCTCCATTTCTCTCCCTTCTTGCTTTAGGCAAGTTTAAAGGAAAAGCATCAGCGTTGCCTTTTTTGTTCTCTGTGTTAACCAAACTAGGTTTTAGTCTTAAGGATCTCAATTTGAGTCTCCCTCGTCTCAAGGCTCCTTTAATTGCAGCAGGTAATTTGTTTTTAAGCCACTTGAGTTCTTAATTTCAATCTCACAGCCCTTTTATTGGATACCTGACGTAGAATGTTTGGAGGAAATGGACTTTCTCGTAGTTGTTTCATCATGTTTACCAATTGTTCGTCCCCTTGCTAAGAGAATGGACTTGAAAACGAGAAAGGTCACGAAAGATGATATTCAAAAGAAAAGTGAATATATGTACGGAACAATGTTACTGTCAAAGTACGAAAGTTGAACGTTTATAAGGTAAAAGGAAAATTGAGACAACTTCCATAAAAATTTCTGGCTTACGAACACGACGAGCAGCATGAAATTTCCTAAGAATTGCAACTAGAACATCGGTAATTTCATAAAGAGAAAATAAAAAAAGGTGTCAAATCTCAGGTTTGTTGGTTGTCAACTTTATTCACGCTTCAATGATGGGGAGAACTTTTACTCTTATCAACATATAACCACAAGATCAGACTATGTTCTGTCAAGTCCACACTTTTAAGTGGAGGTCAATTCAATGGACCAAAGGAGCAACCTAGAGTTCTATGAAATGGGTTTTATGGTTGCGCCAAATTTCCACGAAATGATTCTTTTCATTATTGAAGGATTTGGTGATATTCATAATTAACATGGAAGAAATTATGAGCAAATGGGGTTTATTGGAGCAACTGTGGCAATTATTTTGAAAAGAAAGGAGTTCATTGATGACTTGCATGAAATGCCTCGTGCCCATTTGCTATTTTTGATCATTGTTGCTATGTCCCTTCGGAATGCTTTAAACAATCTTCGGTACCAGGAAAATATAGTACATCCTGTTATATAGGTTCTTGCTTGTGCTATAAATGATATGAAAGATGTTCCCAATTCGATATGATGGCCTTCAAATGCATCATCAACGGATACATATACCTAAGTACTATCTATTAAGCATTTGTAGGTATGTATATTTCTTTAATTTTCTTTAGTGCTGTTTATATATAGTAGAAAGCCTCAAATCCAGGAGATATAACATGATTATTACCTTTCCTCGCATCAAAGATCCATTTAATGCTTGCTTTCTTAGAAAAAAGAGTGAAGAAGAACAAGAGAGTCCAGACCAAGAACTCGTTAGGCTTGATCTTGGATTGGTCCCTAACAAAGACAACCTTAGTCTGCATGAAACAGGCTGACTCACTTTCCACTCTCAAACTTCTTCATCTGTATAAATTGTAAATTTTCTACAGCCTTTGATCCCTACTGTAAACAACAGACTACTTGCTAGAACGTTAAGATGCATTCGAAACTTCGGTTTTCACCGTAAAGAAATAGCTAAATTTAATGTTAAAGAGTAGTGAAGCTCTCCAAAAGTACCATCTAGGATTCCGCCAAAGGACTTCTTGATATAAAACGCAAGTGTGCTAAATGTCCTGACATCTTACAGTAACATACAGGTCCATTTCTCCTGTTCAGAACTAAGCAGACGTTCCTTTCTAAAAAATCCATTATCTCACTTTCTTGAGCCATTAATATTCAAGGTCATTTTCACGGTTTTATAACTTGTAGCTATATATTCATCACGTACAAGAACAATAATGCAAACTAAAATTTGCTGCCACTAGATCTTGAGGTTTCTAATCTATTGCTTTGCAATTTTTACTGTAACTTCTTTATCACTAGCATATTATTGGAAAAACGATCGATCTACAAAGGCTTATATACTCACACAAACAATAAAGAAAGAGTATTATTACAATATAATTTTTTAAATCTTTTTATATAAAATAAAATATTACATGCCTATTTATAAAGTCAACCAAAAATTCTAGATTTACCAACTCAAAAACACTTAATATTACAACACAAATAAGAAAATACTTTTAACTACATAATACTTCAATAAGTCTGATCTAACTCTATTCCACTATAATTCAATGATATTTTAATAAAACCCAACTTTTACTACAAGACAGTGATTGATACACAACAGAATTGAGTTTTATTAAAAAGACATTAAATTGTAGCGGAACAAGGTTGGAACAGATTTATTGAAACAGAGTATCCAACGTCCTTTATTATATCACAACTCTATCTAAGTAATTTTAAAAGACTTAGAATTAAATTCATTTGTATCAAGACATGTAGCTTTAAATCGACTAATAAATCATTTTATTTA
The DNA here is from genome assembly GCA_026413575.1 of Erythroxylum carthagenense. Lineage (NCBI taxonomy): Eukaryota > Viridiplantae > Streptophyta > Magnoliopsida > Malpighiales > Erythroxylaceae > Erythroxylum > Erythroxylum carthagenense. The sequence goes on from JANZLD010000007.1 coordinate 3,514,087, forward strand.
ACTAAGATTTGATCATTCAACAACTCTTTAAAGTTGTTACAGAATTTTAAAAGTCCATCTTGTTTATATCACCCCATGTAAACTTGATTTTTGTAAAACTCCAGGTATCATCATTAATTTAAAAAAATCATATTTGAGAGGTTTAAGAAAAATACCAACAACACGATTAAGAGAATTTACAAATTACAAGTTAATTTCTTTCTTAATAAAGCATTCTTAAATAAAATACAATCATGTGTCAATTAATACGTGTTCTCCAATAATAGAACACTAAATTCTTTACTAAAGCTTAAGCAAATTTATTGTCAATCATTAATCTTTGTTATTTCAATTTGCACTAAGTGAATAATCTTCTCAACCAAATGGCATGTCAAGTATAAGAAGTAACTACAACATACTCTGGTTCACACAAAGAGAGTGTGATTATGGATTGTTTATTGGAATAGTAAGATATTGCATTATTTTGTAAAAAGAAAACAAATCTTTTTAAAGATGAAGAAAACGAAAAAAAAAATTAATAGTACTTTTCCTATCTACAAAATCTCTAATAAATTACTATTCTAAAACCCATTCAATTAAAATTTTTAAATGATGAGTAAAACATGCCATAATCAATAATACCTTTGAGATACTGAAAAAATCTCTTGGTTGGCTCGAATGAGCTTCAAAAGGCATATATACAAAATGACTAAAAAATCCAATTGCAAATAAGATTTTTAGCCTTGTGCAAGTTAACATTACAAGAAAATTATAACTTACCGAAAAAACATTATCAACGGAAAAATTATCATAGTAAATTAGCAATGAAATTCGATTATCAGTCAGTAAAGTTGCTGAAAAAATGGCATTTTGTGATGGAAAAAATATTCGTCGATAAAAGTGGAGGGAATTTATCCCCGCTATTTTGTCGATAGGATATAGCTATGAAATTGTGAAGCCCATCGTAAAATGGGCAGTAATGGTTGGCGGCAAAATAAGCTTCGAGGTGTACCGACGGACATTTATTCTATCGATAAAAATTAAAGTTAAACGTCGTTGTTGGGTCTTCAACTCAACGTTTTTAATATAATGAAAATGATATCGTTTGGTTTAACAACAAACAATGTAATTTTCGTAAATTTAAACCCCCACCCCTGCATTGTTTTTCGTTGTTTTCTTCTTTGTCACTGCCAATCTTATCTCTTTCGCCATCCAACATCTACCATCCATGCTTTGCTCTCATCCATCTTCTATCTTCTTAAGTTAAGTTGAGGTTAGTCGTCCATCTAGTAGCTCCTCGGTTTATTTTTCTGTGAGATATTTTGTTGTTAAATGGTTATATGAACGTCGGTTGGTTCATTTTTGTGGCAATATTCTGTGTATTTTGAACTGTGGTTGATTCATTTTTTGTTTGATGTTAAGTAAAGATGAATTTGGGTTGCTTATGAATTGTTTGATGAAATGTCTCTTAGGGATATCATATTTTTTTTCTAAAAATGAGAAATAATCTTCGAGATAATGAAGATATGTTTGATTGTTGGAGGAAAATGAAGTAATCACAGACATAGGATGAAGTAATGAAGATATGTTTGATTGTTGGAGTAATATCTAATAGTAAGCAGTACCGAAAAGAGAGTATAGGAAGCAAATAAGTGAAAATACTAGTTGTAGAAGTGCAAGAATCTTAAATACTAAAACAACTAATAGATGAGTCCAATTCGAGAGGACAAATCTCCAAAATAATAACTTTAATTGATAACAATTAGATGTCCCGTGAATAACAATTCCTAGGATTTTTATAGTACATATCCAGGAGTATTATTTGCTAACAAACTTAATTAAATCCCTAAGAAAAAGGAAGAGATCAAGGATGATAAGATAGTGTTGCAAATAAGGGAATCACATAGGAGATATTGAAATCTCAGCCCAACCACCTCAGAAAATCAAGGGAATGGCAATCCAAGTAACTGTTTCAGCTAGACCTGATCTTCAGCTTGTTGCTCCTTTTCACGTTTTCTGTTCTTTTTCCTTGAATAAGTTCTCAAGGGTGGAGGAATTGTATTAGTACCTTCCCCCTGAAAACTCGACCTGTCCTTAAGGCGAAAAGATGGGAATTGTCCAGCTATAAGGTCATAATACTCCTAGGAAGCTTCTTCAAAAGGACGGTCTTTTCATTGAACTAGCAGCTCCAAAGTAGATACACCAGATTCCTTAACCCATCGATGAGACAGAACTTGAGAAGGTGATAGTATGAGTTCCTAATTTGAAGAAATAGGAAGTGGAGCAGGCGGCGTTGTTGGAGTTTGTCCCAAAGCTGGGCGCAATAAGGACACATGGAAGATAGGGTGGACTTGTGAAGAAGCTGGAAGTTCTAATTCATAGGCCACTGATCCCACTCATCGGATCACTTCATAGGGGCCGAAGAATCTTGGTGAAAGTTTCTCATACCTACGTTTAGCAAGTGAATGTTGACGGTATGGTTGAAGCCTTAGAAAGACGGAGTCGCCAATGTTTAAGCTTTGCTCTCGGTGTTTTGTATCAGCTTGTGCTTTCATTCGTGATTGAGCCTTTAAGAGGTTTGCTCGTAAAAGTTTCAATATGTCATAACGGAGAAGCAGTCTCTCTTCTAGATCAGCAACACGTGTCTCACTCGGTACATAAGGATGAAATGGGGGTGGAGCTTGTCCATAGACTGCATGGAAAGGGGTTGTTCCTGTAGAGGTGTGAAAACCAGTGTTGAAAGAGTATTCATCCTACGGGAGGAAGGAACACCATTTCTTAGGCTGCTCATGCGCAAAGCAACATAAGTAAGCTTCTAAACATCGATTCACCACTTCGGTTTGGCCATCTGATTGAGGGTGATAAGCAGTTCCCATGCGCAATCGAGTGTTGCTCAATTTGAAAAGTTCTTGCCAGAAGTTAGAGAAATATGACATCTCGATCTGAAAGAATGGACCGTGGTATTCCATATAGGCGAACAATTTCTCTGTAGAAAGTTTCCGCAACTATTTTCGTAGTAAATGGATGAGATAAGGGAATGAAATGAGCATATTTACTAAAGTGGTCATCAACAACCAGAATAGTATCAAAATTTTCAGATTTGGGAAGACCCACAATAAAATCAAGTGATATATCTTCCCATATCTATTCTGGTATCGGTTGATACCAAATGATAGAAAGCAGTATCGAAAAGAGAGTATAGGAAGCAAATAAGTGAAAATACTAGTTGTAGAAGTGCGAGAATCTTAACCACTAAAACAACTAATAGACGAGTCCAATTCGAGAGGACAAATCTCCAAAATAATAACTTTAATTGATAACAACCAGATGTCCCGTGAATAACAATTCCTAGGATATTTATAGTACATATCCGGGAGTATTATTTGCTAACAAAATTAATTAAATCCCTAAGAAAAGTTAAGAGATCAAGGATGATAAGATAGTGCTGCAGATAAGGGAATAACGTAGGAGATCTTGAAATCTCAGCCCAACCACCTCAGAAAATCAAGGGAATGGCAATCCAAGTAACTTTTCAGCTGGACCTGATCTTCAGCTTGTTGCTCTTTGTCACGTTTTCTGTTCTTTTTCCTTGAATAAGTTTTCAAGGGTGGAGGAATTGTATCAATATCATATCTTGTTTTTCTAAAAATGAGAAATAATCTTCGAAGATAATGAAGATATGTTTGATTGTTGGAGGAAAATGAAGTAATCATAGATACAGTATGCAGAAACGGGCTTTAGTCCTTTTCTCTCTCTTTTTTCCACTTTTAGAAGATAGAGATCACGAGTTTATTGTTTTCCTTTCTTCAATTTGTTGTTTCATTTTAACATTCCTGGAAAATATAATATAACACATGATTTTTTGTATTTTGGTAATCTTTTTTTGGTGCTCACTTGTTAGCTTTACTAATTTCTAATATTCTAAAAAGCCTTTGCTCACTGAAGTTTGTTTACTTACGTTAATTTTTGGGAGAAAATTGTGAACAGTAATTTTTATGTACAAGAATGAAATTGTTCCTTCAAATAGTGAGTTCGCGTAGCATTACATCTAAATACGTAAAAATAAAGATCAAGTAGTTATTAGGATATCATATCTTGTTTTTCTAAAAATGAGAACTGGCTCTTATGGATATTAGTGAGACTTAGTTAATCAACTGTCAAGGAAGTTAAATAATGGTTAAAATAATTGACAACTTTAAATATTACTTACAAAGTTAGGATAATAGATATTATTTTGTATTACTTAAAAACAACTATCATTTAGGGGTTTTTTATTTTGATGAAGTCATGGTATTGTTTTTCCTTAATTGTGGTATTTACATATTAAAGTAAAGTTCATACTCATTTTTTATACATCTATGGTATTTTGATGAGTTTGTGATACATGTTTTTATACATCTATAATATTTGAATGACTATCTTTTTCCATATATTTTTATACAAAATATTTAATGAATTTTCTTTTCTCTTTAGTGATAGAAACTCACCCACCTTTGCCTCTCTTAATGCCTAATATTAGTGATCTTTTGTGTTCTAGCTTTCTTATCCTATGTATTTTCAAATACCCACCATTTTGTATTAATAAATGTTCAATGTTTTCCTTTAAGTGTTCCCCATCCATTTTTCCTTTAAATACGCGCTATTTCATTATGTCAAGCAAAAGGGTGGACTAAATTCTTTATAATGGAAGAGTTATGCTATAATAAAATAGTTTTAGAAGTTTTATTAATTAATTCCATAAAAATTTAGGCTTGAATGATAAAGGTGCCACTAGCTTTTTGTGATGAAACAAAAACTAGAACATGTCATTTAATGAGTTTGTAGTGAAGTATGGGTTTTTCATCTTTATACCAAACTAAAGTTGTTCCATGTAAGGATAAACTATGATCAAATGATCTTACTGAGATAAATACTAAAATATAATAGGAGTATATTATAGGATAAATCCATCGATTCTCCCACCGGGTCCATAAATAGGGAAATCATATATGTTGTTATTCGTTACTTGCACTATGTCATCACATATTCCATTATAAGGAGATTTAGAAAGAATGACATGGTTATACCTTGTGATCTATTATATCTTAAACATATTATGGTGAAAGCATCATGAAACCTTAGATTTTTCTTTAGAAAAAACTTAAAGAACATGGAAAAACAATGAATATAAGCTATTTTCTAGGACATCTGCTAACTGAGTCATCATAGAAGTTTGATTGTATATGATAACGTCAGAAATTTCACATTTGGTTCTTTTACACTTAACATAGACTTTAAGGTGAAAAAAGTGGACATGGTGAGAAAAGTCAATGATGAATATATGTTAACTTGGAGTATATGATAACTAATTGAGACTATAGACGCTCCTACACACCAAAAACTAATCAAACTTATATAGGATAAGATCGAGGTACAAATTAAGATCAATGTGATATTGAGGAAACTAAAAAATGCTTTGATATCATTGCAAATCATCTGGACCAATTAGAGGAGCAAGTTTCTCATTATCTTATTGATAAGAAGACTTTAAAAAGACCACCATATCTTACACCCAATTATGTTGTAATGGTATTCTATACATATTATGTTGATACTATTTATATTTAATTATGGTATAAACATATTAAAGTAAAGCTTATACTTATTTATATAGTGTATAAAGACAATACTCATTTATATATTATGATGATATTTCTCATATAGATTTGTAGTATAACTTCTATAGAGTCATAGTATTCTTTATAAGTTATGATTGTATTCTTTGTACTCAATTGTGGTATTAATATATTAAAGTAAAGGTGGTACTTATTTCTTTGTACTCAATTGCCTTATTTTTTGATTTTCTTTCTTTAATATATTAAAAATATAGCAAAACTATTGAACAAGTGTATTATATTAAATATGAAATATTCTTTTTCTCAGGTCCTATTTTGTGTTGAAAAGTGTCACCCATCCTTCTTCTTTGTAGCTTGTAGTTGTCCATCCATCCAAGTAAGTCGTCCAACTAATGTCTATCATACGTGTAGCTTTAATAATATGATTCTAATGCGTTTAAGTTTTGTGTGAATGCAAAGGTCTTGATTTTGTATTGTTATTTAGAATATTCTTATAATCATTGATGAGTTTTTATGTTCTTTTTTAATAGTCTAAGTATTTATATTTGGGTTTTGTTTGAATCACTGATGAGTTAATGTATGATTACGTAAGTATTTACTATATGTGGAATGAGTTAAAGATCTTATGGATGATTTGAGGTATAATAAACCCTTAGGATGGTATATAGGTTGGAAACTTGTGATGTAGCTCCCATGAGGCTTATTGGTGAAAAATTTCACAAGCATAAGAGTCACATCAAGAATTTGCTTTCTTGATTCACAAGTGTAAATAATACCACGTAGCATAGTATTAAAATCAATTGTAGGTGATTAATTGAATTGATTAATACTTAGGAAATGTTGTGTAAAGTAAAGGTTAAATGTTATGTAAACCTAGGAGACATGAAGGATACTAACTATGAAATCACTTTTTTAAATTAACAGTTTTGCATAAATGAGTAATGTTGATAGATCTTGGATGTTTTGATAATTAACACCTGATGGTTTCATTAATCTTGAGTTTGTTGAGGGAGTTGAAGCTTTTATTCATTATGCATTAACTTGCATAGATAGATGGCCCAAAGATTAGATGTCCATGTAAAAAGTGCAAACATATTAATTTCCTTCCTATTGATGAAGTGAATGGCATTTGCTGAGAAAATGGTTTGTTCAAAATTATTTTGAGGGACATGACATGGGAGCTATTGATTTGTAGCACCTCAAGGGGTAATAAAGTAAACTCGTCAGTAAATGTGGGTCAGTTTGAGGGGGGGATTAGATTTAGAACAAATAATGTGGGTGCAACTAAAAATCCTTACATGCAAATGGTTTATGATGCAGCCGGTTATACCTTTCAAAAAAATATATAAAATCTTAAAGAAGAATCAAATCTACATGTAAAACAATTTTTTGACTTACTACACTCTATTGACCAAAAATTATAATCAAATTAGAAGACAATGACTCAAGTTTCTTTAATTGCTCAAATATTGAACATAAAGTCTGAAGGAAATATTTTTGATCATAGGTTTGATAACATTCTTTGATGGTACAATAAATCATTGCCTCCTGATTATACAATAGTTGACAGTTTTGACAATATAAAGAAACTTATTAGGGATTTTGGTTTGCCTGTGGAAAAATTGATTGTTACAAATTGGGATGTATGATGTATTAGAGAGATGATGTGGAATTACAAAAATGTAAATTTTGTGATCAATCTAGGTTCAATCCTAGAAAGCGTTCTATAAAAGAGAAATTAGTATCCTAAAAGCTGATGTATTATTTCCTGCTAACTCTGAGACTTCAAAGACTATATACTTCTAATGTTACTACATCTCACATGAGATGACATAATGAACACGAATAAGAAGATGGAATAATGAGTCATCCATCTAATGTACTAGCATGGAAACATTTCAATAACACCCATTATGAGTTTGCAGTTGAAATTTAAAATGTTAGGTCGGGATTATTGATGGATGGATTCCAACCTCTTGGTTAACCTAGCCAACAATATTCATCATGATCAATCATAATTAATCTTTATAATTTGCCTCCATGTATGTATATAAATGACGAATATATGTTCTTGACAGTGATTGTGCTAGGGCCTACAAATTCAAAGCACCAAATTGATGTATTCTTACAACCATTGGTATTTGAATTGTAACATCTTTGGGAATATGGTGTAGAGACATATGATGTGTCTTTGAAATAAAACTTTGTGTTGAGAGCAGTTTTGATGTGGACTTTTAGTGTATTTTTGACATATATTATGTTGTTTGGATGGAACATAATAGGACAATTGGCTTGTCCCTATTGTGGCAATGATTCTAATTCGTTTATCTTCCAAATGAGGGTAAAACATATTGGTTTGATAACCACAAGAAATTTCTTCCTCCAGATCATCCATTTAGACGCAATAAATAAAAGTTCATTAAGAATACGATGGTACAAACACCTCCTCCCTCTCACAAAGCTGGTGAAGAGATATTGTAGGAGATTGGGGGAAGCTATAGAACTTGAAGCTGATGAAGATAATAAAAGCATTAGTAAAAACTTCGGTTAGAGAAAACGAAGCATCTTTTGGGATTTTCCATATCGAAAAAATAATTTGATACATCATAATCAAGATGTGATGCATATTGAAAAAATATTTTGGACAATTTGTTCAATATCATAATGAACATTGAAGGAAGGACAAAAGACAATGAAAAATCACGAATTGATTTGAAAATTTTTTGTAGAAGGGATGGGTTAGATAAAGATCTTCACACTAGTAAATATCCAAAAACATGTTACATTTTGGACAAAAAACAAAAGGAAATATTATGTGAATGGTTGAAAAGTCTAAAGTTTCTCGATGGTTATGTTTCAAACTTGACAAGGTTTGTGGACATGAGCAATTACAAATTATTTGAGATAAAAAGTCATGATTGTCATGGGTTTATGTAAAGGTTAATTCCAATTGCATTTCAGGGGTTGCTATCGAATAAAGTTTGGGAAGTTATAATATAATTAAGTTTGTTTTTCAAAACCTTAACATCATCTTAAATAAAGTTGGTTGAAATGGAAAAGCTAGAAAGGAAAATTCTAGTAATTTTGTGCAAATTAGGAGGGATTTTCCCTCCAAGCTTCTTTTACTATATGGAGCATCTACCTGTGCATTTAACATATGAGGCTAAACTTGCTGGTCTAGTTCAATATCGATAGGCGTATCCGTTTGAGAGGTAATTATAGTAAATATTTAAATTGAAGTAATAACATGTTTTATAACAAAATTGTAATAACCTTATTCGCTAACGTAGGTATTTGCATTACTTGAAGAAAAATGTCAAAAACAAGGCCAGAGTTGAAGGTTCGATGTAACATCCCGTTACCGGAGTGACGGGTATATTGGTAAATTGGATCGAGTTAGGATTTGGTACAGGCAAAGTGTTGCATTATACATGCATTATCGTTTGTATAAATATCGGTAAATGATATTTTG